>CAUYLG010071926.1:0-138277 GCA_963573385.1 Cacajao melanocephalus
ACCTTCCCGGTTCAGCTGTGCTTACTGTGAAACTCTCAGTCCTCAGCGCTTCCAATTGCTGTTCTCCTTGTGGGGGTGGGACCAGCCGAGCTAGACTCAAAGGGCACCCCGTCCCATATACTCCACGCCGAGAAGCGCCGTGCTGGGGCGCCGGCAAAACAGCCGTGCCGGCCAAAAAAGTCGCGCTGGCGACACGTGTGGCTCCTCTGCCGGGAATCTCCTAGTCTGTGGGCATCACAAATTCGTCTGAAAGTGCGGCGTCCACTCGCTCTCTGCGCTTTCACTGGGAGCTACAATCCTGAGCTGTTGTTAATTGGCCATCTTGGATCTCTCTCCTATGTTTAAATCTTTAATCCATCTGGAGTTAATTTATGTATGGGTGTAAGAAAGGGATCCAGTTTCAGCTTTCTGCATCTGGCTAGTCAGTTTTCCCAATACCACTTATTAAATAGGCAATATATTTTATTTCTTCTAGAGTTCCCCAAAAGCAGTGTCATTTCATCTTTTAACTGAAAATAGAGTTCTTTAAGATACTGTATTAGTTTCCTGTGGTTGCTGATATAAATTATCATAAACTTGGTGGCTTCAAACAATGGAAATTTGTTTTCTCACAGGTCTGGAGGCCAAATTTCAAAAATCAAGGTGTTGGCAGGGTCCCACTCCATACGAAAGTTCTGAGGAAGCATCCATTTTCTGCCTCTCCAGCTTCTGGTAGTTTCTGGCATTCCTTGGTTTATGGCTGCATGATGCCAGTCTCTGCCTCTGTGGTCACATTGCTTCCTTCTCTTTTGTCTGAAAATGCCCTCTGATTGCATTTAGGGCTAAACTTCTCAAGATCCTTTAATCAGTTTTTCTTTTAGGCGGTGAGAGGGGGCATATAAAATAATAATTATAGGTTCTGAAGATTAGGACATATATTGTTTTATTGGCCACTATTCAGCCTATATCCATATATCAGCCTATATCCATATATCATCATAATCTTTCTAAAATCCCAAGTAGATCTAGATAGAGCAGAAAATACAAACTTTTCCATTTCCCAATAATAAACCTACATTTAATTATTTATGCTATGATGGACTGCATAAATTAAAGAAAAAATAGAAAATCTAAAAGGGAAGATAATGATCCCATTGTTATTCATAGTTGACCATTGTCAACTATAAAAGTATAAAAATACTAAAATTATTAAATATCATTTCATGATCATTTGTTCACCTGAAGAGTATTGAATAATAAGGGGGACATTTGAGTTGTAGTGAATGGGTGTTGAAAATGATTGAAAATAGTTGAAAATAATTTATTTTGGGTTGAAATTTTATCAAATAAATAATCTGTAAGGTACATACATTATAAGCAAGTTAGCAAGAGTATTTTGATACAAAGTATTTGTAAAAGTAAAGATAGTTTGCACTGGGTTTGTTTTCAATTTAATTCATTTTTACAGATGTCAACAAAATCTTTCACCTTTTTATAGTATTCAGGAAGAAGAGAGCATATAAAGTCAAACTTTTACTTTTTTTTGCCTATCTGGACTTTCCCTACACAGATAGGTACTTATATTCTGACCACAAGTCCCCACACATCAGTTGTAGATAGAAATGTCAAGTTACTGCAAACCCAGCTGCTAAAGTTTACTGGACTTACAGGTGTTCTTGACATGCCAGGCTGGTGGTACCCAGTTATTTAGAGAGATCTTTCTTTCAGACCTTAGGCATGTCTAAAATTCATATGGAACAACAACAACAACAAAAGAGTCTGAATAGCCAAAACAATCCTAAGCAAAAAGAACAAAGTCAGAGGCGTCACATTACTCAATTTCAAACTATACTACAAGGCTACAGTAGCAAAAACAGTACGGTGCTGGTATGAAAACAAACACATAGACTAGTGGAACAGAATAGAGAACCCAGAAAAAAAAGCTGCACACCTACAACCATGTGATCTTCAACAAAGCCAACAAAAAGGAGTAATGGGGAAAGGACTTCCTATTCAATAAATGGTGCTGGGATAACTGGCTAGCCCTATGCAGAAGATTGAAACTGGACTCCTTTCTTTCATTATATGTAAAAATCAACTCAAGATCAATTAAAGACTTCAGTGTAAAACCTAAAGGTATATAAACACTTGAAGAAAACCTAGGAAATACCATTCTGGACATAGGCTCTGGCAAAGATTTCATGATGAAGACACCAAAAGTAATTACAACAAAAACAAAAATTGACAAATGGGAACTAATTAAAGAACTCTACACAGTGAAAGAAACTATGCATAGAGTAAACCAACAGCCTGCAGAATGGCAGAAAATGTTTGCAAACTATGCATCTGGCAAAGGTCTAATATCTAGAATCTGTAAGGAACTTAAAAAGCAAAAAAAAACAAACAAACAACAATTCCATTAAAAAGTGGGGAAAGAACATGAACAGACAAACTTAAATTAACAGGCAAAAAACAACCCCATTAAAAAGTGGGCAAAGAACATGAACAGACATGTTTCAAAGGAAGACATCAACACACGTCCAACAAGTACATGAAAAAATGCTCAACATCACTAATCATTAGATACAAATCAAAATGGCAGTTATTAAAAAGTCGAAAAACAACAGATGCTGGTGACATTGCAGAGAAAAGAGAACATTTATATACTACTGGAGGGAATGTAAGTGTTCCAGCTACTGTGGAAAACAATTTGGTGATTTCTCAAAGAATTTAAAACAGAACTACCATTTGACCCAGCAATCTCATTATTGGGTTGTATTAGTCAGGGTTCTCTAGAAGGACAGAACTAATAGGATAGATGTATATATTAAGGGGAGTTTATTAAGTAGTATATATTAAGGATAGATGTATATATTAAGCGGAGTTTATTAAGGAATATTGGCTCACATGATCACAAGGTGAGGTCCCACAATAGGCTGTCTTCAAGCTGAGAAGTAGGGAAGTTAGTCTGAGTCCCAAAGCTGAACTTGGAGTCTAATGTTTGAGGGCAGGAAGCATCCAACACGAGACAAAGATGGAGGCCGGAAGGCTAAACCTGTCTAGGCTTTCCATGTCCTTCTGTCTGCTTTTATTATGGCTGCACTGGCAGCTGATTAGATGGTGCCCACCCAGATTGAGAGTGGGTCTGACTTTCCCAATCCACTGACTCAAATGTTGATCTCCTTTGGCAGCACCCTCACAGGCACACCCAAGAATAATGCTTTGTATCCTTCAATCCAATCAAATTGACACTTAATATTAACCCATCACATGGGTGTATACCCAAAGGAATATTAACTGTTTTACCATAAAGATACATGCATTCATATGCTACTCATAGCACTATTCACAATAACAAGGACATGGAATCAACTTAGATGCCCGTCAACCATGGACTGGATAAAGAAAATCTGGCATATATACAGCATGGAATACTACACAGGCATAAAAAAGAATGAGATCATGTGCTTTGCAGCAGCGTGGATGGTGCTAGAGGCCATTATCCTAAGAAAACTGACACAGAAACTGAAAACCAAATACCACATGTTCTCACTTATAAGTGGGAACTAAACGTTGAGTACATATGAACACTAAGAAAGGAACAGACACCGGGGCATACTTGAGAGTGGAGAGTGGGAGGAGGGTGAGGATTGAAAAACTACGTATCTGATACCATGCTTATTACCTGGTGATGAACTAATCTGTACACCAAACCTTCATGACACATAATTTACCTATATAACAAACGTGGACATGTACCCTGAACAACAATAAAAGTTAAAAAAATAAAGAAATTCAGATTTTCTTCTTTCTCTCCCTCTCATTCAATCCTTCTCCCTATTTATTTCACCTTAGATGCCAGTGGATTTACTTGTTTTTTGTAGTTGAATGTTTAATAGTATTTTACTTGCTGTAGTTTTAAACAAACTTCTGAAACTTCTTTCCACAAGTATGTTTTGATGTTTGATTCCAAATTTCCTATCCTTTACTTAGCCAAAAGCAATGAACAAAAAAACTCAGATTTTAAATTGTAAGTTTCTACCGCTTTAAAAGAAAGAGGTTAATATTCCTGATAATTACATTTTTTTTTAAAATGCCCTTTGTTTCCAGGAAAAATACGGAATTTTTTTTTTGCTTCCAAAAGGTCATGATTTCTTCTTTCTAATTACATTCTTTAAAATTCTGACAGTGTGGGCTTTGCAAATTATGCTACCATAAGTCTTGAATGTGCTTTTCATAAAATTCAACACATTTTATTTAAGCCTCCAAAGTCCTTATGACTTAAGCCATTATTCATACAAACTACAGGTTTAGAATCAAGTAAACAACATTCCTACTTTAATATACGATTACAGTTGTTTTTTTGGTTGTGTTTCTGGTTGGATAATCCAGATCAAACTTTGTGACTAAGAACTGTAAGTAAGATGGCTGATTTAAAATATAATGCAAAAAACAGTCCTTTTTTGTCTTTTTGTCTTGCAGCTGGATCAATATGGTTTTCTTAACTTCTTATGTATAATAGTCCTTTTCTGTGTGGACACCATTCATTTATATTCTATTGTTTATTCATTCTTTCATTTTGAGTATCTATTCTATATCAGTCTGGTGAATACAGAAATGCAAGACATGATCTGTGCTCTTAAAGAGTTCAAAAGCTTATGGGAGAGGCAGGCATTAAGCAAATAATTACAGCCTAAAATAATAAATGCTATTGTAGTGGTCAGACAAAGTCCTTCTTGTGGCTTAAACTCTGTAGCCCACGTTCCCAGCTAATTGTTTTCTTCTGTGGATTTTCGTCCTTGTCTGTCATCTCTTTTTCAGATATATGCATATCCATATTGCTTACTTAACCTTTTCCAGGTTTCCCATTTTTGGTGTGGAAGCCTTTTGCAGTGACTCTGTCCTGTTATGACTCTTCCAACTTTGCCTTTAAATTTTAACAGAGAGAAAAATAACATATCTCATTCTTTGTGAAACATTTAGACTGTTTAGTTGACATTTGAAATGGCAGAGTCTATTCTAAAAGGAAAATTATCTATACTATATAATATAGAATATTGATAGAATATGGAATCAGGTGTGTCTTTTTATGTATTTATGAAAGTAAAGCAATGCTTCCATTTTAGGACAAATAACTTTCTTAACAAAGTTATTTGAAATTCCGCCTCCCTTCCCCTCCCCCACCTTACCTTCCCTCCCCGCCCCTCTCCTCCCCTCCCTTCCTCTCCTTTCTTGATGGAGTCTTCCTCTGTCATCCAGGTTGGAGTGCAATGGCACGATCTCGGCTCACTGCAAGCTGTGCCTCCCAGGTTCAAGTAATTCTCCTACCACCATACCTGGCTAATTTTTGTATTTTTAGTAGAGACGGGGTTTCACCATGTTGGTCAGGCTGGTCCTGAACTCCTGACCTCAGGTGATCCACCAGCCTCAACCTCCCAAAGCAAAAGTTACTCACTTCAAGTGCAGTGAATCATAATGTCTTATTTCCTTATTTTTATATTTGTTTTTATAATGAAAGGACTACATTACCCTCAATAAAAGGTGGACCGTTTCACTCTTCTTATTAGTTATATTTTGAGTAAAAAATACAAAGTTTAATAGAGTGTTTACTAAAACAATGAAGCACAGGTAAATAAAAATCAAGAATATCTATGTGGGTGGTATTAATTTATCTGTTTAAGTTCTGAATGACTTACTGAAAGCTTGAGATATGGTCCTAACTCTCTGACTTCAGTTTCCTCATCTTATAATAAGGTGGTGTTGTGGTAGACATTTGTTTTGTCTACTCAGCTTTCATTTCTCCCGGTACTTGAAAGAGTTCCTACTTTCAAGTACTGGGTCCAACCCAGTCTACTCCGTTTTATCCAAGAGTGAGCATGTGACCCAGCCAAGGTCAATGAATCTATACCTCCCTTGGCCACTGGGGTAGTTAGGGTGGGTAGGCAATTCAGGATGGGTGGATCAGAAGTCAGCTTCTGGGCTTTGTGTGGAACTATTAAGGAAGATGCTTTTTTCACCTATAATATTCCTAAATAAGTATAATGGAAACCTGGAATTGTGGGCAATCTCCACTTGGAGGTAACTAGAGATGGAGCCTATATGGAGGAGAGAAGACCCTACCTATGCATGAATCTACAACTTCCTTTTCAGGCGTTTCTCCAATAAAGGCTGTTTTGATTGTTGTTGTTTTCTTATGCCAGTTTGAGTTGTCCTTTACTATGTCACTTGCAAATGATAGGATCCAGGCTAATTCAGTTGAGTCGGTTAACCTTTAAGGTGTTTCCAGTTTCTATATTCCATGATTCTGTGCCTTCTTTTATTTCCTGCAAGTTGGAGTACTATGGTTGAATGAGGTTAGGCAAATAATAACTGCATATTCTCAAGAGAAATGACTTATCTGTCTGGGAAATATCAATGCATTTCTCTTAGGAGTTTTCAAGAGTAATCATTGTACATTTTGATCTCACTTGTGTTTATTTTATAGAATACTTCACTTTCTTTGACTTTTTCCCACCCTTGGTCTAACTGTATTCACTCCTACTAGGGCCTATAAAGTTAAAGAAAAGAGCGAAATGCAAACATTGCTTGATATTAAAATAAGCAAAATTTATTTCTTTCTGAATTACATACACAAATGACCCTTTCTGAGCCACCCCTGGGTCAATATGTGTATTTTTTGTGAGGATGACTTTTTAAGAAAACCATATGAAAATGGAGAAAAAGGAAATACCTGGGACCTGCCTGATAAAACTGTACTTGTGAGAAGGTTTATGGGGTAGTGATGTTGACTAAGAAGAACTTGGATGCGGAAGCCTCTGCTGAGTCCTGGCTCACCCCTTATTTAGCTGTAACCTTGATCAAATTCTATAAACTTGCCTCATCTTTCCAATGGTTAGGGTTATTGTGAAGGAGATGTGATATGAAATGTAAAGTCAGTTTACATGTAAAACCTGATGAAGGGCTGAAATTATTTAGGAATGAATGAGCCTAACTGATTTAGTGAGTGTCATTGATAATTTATAGAAGAAGCAAGAGACTGGAAAACATTGGGAGATAAGATTACACATGTAGATAGTTTCAGATTTTAAAATCTGTACTGAGGAGTTGAAACTTGTTTAAAAATAAAAGAGCGAGTTTTAGTCACCACATCCAGATGCCTTCCTCCAAATCATTTTTAAAACTTTGTTCCTTTCTTTTCATTCCCACAACCAGTACAAACTCCTGATTCACCTTGTAGATTCTAATATATTCCTCAGCTAACATCCTGTTGCCACATTTGTTGTCCTAAAAATAATAGACCCTAATTACATGAAGGAGGCAGCTGAATGTGGTGACTGATAGACTCTAGAGAATGAAACATAGGGATGTGTAAAAATGTATCTGAAAGACTGAGACAATGGTGGTATTATTAACAAAAGGAGACAGATGGTAAGGGACCCATGATGAAGTAATAAGGCACCCAGCTGGAATCATTGCACAGGAAATTGCAGATTTAGGATTAGCACTTAGATAGTGGAGTCCTTGTATAGATTTGGAAGTTACAAAGCCAGGACATTACATCTCAAAGAGTCCTGCCTTAGGTTGGGCTGTTATAACGAAAAACCACAGGTGAGTGGCTTAAACAACAGACATTTATTTCTCACAGTTTTGGAGGCTGGGAAGTCCAAGATCGAGGTGCTGGCAGATCTGGTGTCTGAGGAGGTTCTTCTTCCTAATTTACAGGTGGCTGCCTTGCTGTGGTATTGGTGCAAGGTGGAGAGATACCGTTTTTCTCTTGTCTCTTCCTGTAAGGGCTCTAATCCCATTCATGAGGGTTTCATCATTATGACCTAATTTCCTCTCAAAAGCTCCACCTCCAAATACCATCACATTAGGGATTAGGACTTCAACATATGAATTTTTGGGGGACACAAGCTTTTAATTTATAACAGATCCTTAAGACATTGTTTGGCTTTGACTTATTCAGGCAAGAGGTTCAAAGTGAAAGAAGTTTTTCATATAAGAGGTTGAAATGTTCAAAGTGGAAGGTCACATAGTGTATCATCAGTAGCGCAGCTGGGAATAAAACCTTTACCTTTATTTGCTTACTCCAAGGTCAATGTTCTTTCTTTTCCACTGTGCAGCACCTCTGTGGCATTAACCCAAAGACTACAATGGAAGTTGTATAGAGTAAGGATTAAAATGAGAAGCAACTATGTGCCAGGCAGATTATAGTGTAATGTCCTACTGTTGGCTAAATACAACTCTGAAGATACTGATAGCTTTAACAGGAGAAAGGCAAGATGTTAGATCATTTAAATGGGATGGATGATAATAGGGAAGAGCTAGATTATCAAGTCCTTGGCAGCTGATATAAATAAATACTAAAGAATTTGTATTCTTATGCTAATTGCCCTTAAAGGCATTATAGTATAATTATTTATTTAGAACATGGATTTTGATGCCAAACAGTACTGTGTTCAATTTCTGGCTCTGTTACTTGCTATCTGAGATGCCTTTGAGCATCAGTTGCCTTATCTGTATAGCAGGGGACAATAACTACCACCTCATAGGATTGTTATATGCATTGATGATAATATTAGTTTCCTACTGTTGCTATAAATTACAAAAAAATCAAATGGCTTAAAACAACGTAAGTTTATTATTATGGTTCTGGAGGTCAGATTTCTGAAAATATGTCTTATGGCACTAACCCAGGTGTCAGCAGGCCTGTGTTCCTTTTGAAGACTTTGGGGGAGAATTTGCTCCTTGCCTTTTCCAGCTTCTAGAGACTGGCCACAGCCTTTGGTGCAGCTACCTTCTAGCAGTGGCATCAACTTTTGCTTCCATTGCTAGATTTCCTCTGGCTGATATTCCTGCTTCTCTCTCATAAAGACCTTTGTGCCCACCTAGTACATTGGGACCACCTAGATTATGGAGGAAGATATTCCCATCGCAAGATTATTACCTTTATCACATTTGCAGAGTCTGGTTTGCCATGTAAGGTTATGTATTCACAGGTGTTAGGGACTAGGGCATGGATATGTTTGAGGGGGGCCATGATTCTGCCTACCACACTGATGATGATGATGCTAATGATGATGATGAGGAAGAATCGCTGCTGTTAATATTTCACTCACTCCCAAAATTACTTTTAGTATTTTGTCGAAGAAAATAAGTTCTATCCCAAAACATGTAACAAGAGCAAGGCTGGCCTGATCAGGGGATTGAGCTTCTGATTTGATAAAAGCTTCCTCACCCCTTCAGTTGAAAGTGGTTTTCTTCAGATAGCTTCCTGGAAACTCCTGGACCGTGCACAGTAGTTCCTTTTGATTCAGGCACTGAAATGCCCGCAAAATGCAGGTATGTTTTCTGGAAACCAGCTATCAATCTAGCACAAGTGACTATTAAGAAAATCAAGTGAGTTGCTGTGGGGATGTGGAATAGGACACCTGGATTTTGATTTAAAGTAAGTTAAAGGAATTGCTTATAGCGGGAGTTAATTTTCGTATTGGAAATATTGAGCATCCTGTTTGAGTCAGGTGCTGGTGAGAGGGCAATCTTACACAGCAGATGTACGGAAAGTTTTAGTCTCCATCCCTAATCCTACACACACACACACACACACACACACACACACACACACACACACGTACATGATTCTGAAACCCTAATACTGTCAAATCCCCGATTTTCAATGAAAACTATGGATAAAAATGGTCATATATAGGAGAGTAGGGAAAAAAAGAGTGGCAGCAGAATAAAATGATAATCAGTTTTTAAAAAGCACTACTGTAAAGAATACCTCTCACTTTAATTTTTCTTTTAATTTATTATAAATTATAGGTCTGCTTAGGAAAACAATAAAAAATAAGACTGCCATTTTCTTTAAAAACACCAATCAGACAAATTGTTACACAGCAGGATACTCTGCTAATTTTGACAGCCACTCAGTGTATCCATTTACTAGCCTTTCTCCAACACAAAACCTGTGTGGCTTTTATTTTTCCAGACCTTCCACTGACACATGTTCACATTTTGGGTGTTTTTGTCCCAGACATGTTATGTATTTTGTCATATGTATGATGAATATAAATTGGAATTTTAAAATTTCCAATAAAATACCCCATTAAACTAGTGATTTTAAACTGAAGACTATAGAATTTTTTAAATACAGACTTGGAGACCACATTGAAAACACTTCATAGCAAATGAGAGGCCCTCAGTTATCTGATATTACCTCAGCTTTGTAGCCTTCTTTCTCACTTTCTTGGCCCCTGGGATGCTCAGTGCTGTCTACTAGCCAGCTAAGTTCACTCTTTCCTGCTTAGCACTTGTTATCCCTCTTCTTCTACTAAATGCCTTTAGTTATTAAATTATTATTTCCTATAGAAATTTAACTTCATTTTTTGCTATCTAAAGAAATCTTTGTTCCTATCACTCGATGGTGAGACAGGTTGACTTTCTCATGAAAGCTCCAACCCTAGGTCTTAGGTTTGATGTAAGTCATGTGCTGCTGTGGAAACTGTCTAGTGCCTGTACAGTGTGATCCAAAGTTACTGGGCTATGAGGGAGGGCCCTTACAGGTGGGACAGCTATCAAGTATGTTGTGCAGTTTGATCTTTAACAATAAAATCAATAGTGGGCTCCTTGGTCGCACAAGTAAGCCTATTTCTTCAAGTAAGCTGTTCTTTCTGCCTGAAACCTCAGGTCCCACAGTTCTACTTGAGCACTCTTCTCTTCCAGGTATCAAGGGCTTAATTCTAGGGGATACGTAGTCCCCTGCAAGCCCCTTATGAATCTGAAAATGCATGTAAGAACCTTCATTCTGAGAGTAAGTTAACTAGTCTAATTGAACATTTGAAATGGAAAAAACATCTAGGTGGGTATAGGTAGATGAAGTAACCCTTGGTAGGTAAAGAAGCTGATTTTAGCATTGCTTGAAAGACTCTCGACAAAATACCTCAGAATCTCTACTTCCATTACTCAGAACATTTTATTAGATTTGTTACCACTCTGTATTGAACTTCTGGAGTCTCAATGACTCCTTTTGTAAAATCATGTCCCAAGAATTTCTTAAAATCTTATTCTTCCTTGTCTGTTTTTCTTTTCTTTTTTCTTTCATTTCTTTTTGAGACAGGGTATCACTCTGTTGCCCAGGTTGCATTGCAACAGTGTGATCAAAGCTCACTGTAGCCTCCACTTCCCGGGCTCACGTAATCCCTCCACCTCAGCCTCCTAAATAGCTGGGACTGCAGGCACTTGGCTAATTTTTGTATTTTTTTTTTGTAGAGATGGAATTTTGCCATGTTGCCCAGGCTGGTCTCAAACTCCTGGGCTCAAGCAATCTGCCCACCTCAGCCTCCCTAGATGCTGGGATTACAGGGGTGAGCCACCACACCCAGCTACTCTTGTTTTCCTTGACTATCATCTGCTTCTAGCCTAGAAGGAACATGTGAAAGGATATATAAATGAACATTAGAGTTCCAGAGTAATTTGTCTCCATTTCATCACTTTGGTTTCAAATTTATCAATTCTTTCAACAAACATGTTTTTGAGCATCTGTCATTCACCAGATGCCATATATGAATGGATGAATAAGACGTAAGCCTTGTCGTCGTGGATAACTACCACTGCTGACATGGCACCATTTCCCCAAGAGATTCTTGCTGTTTCCAGAAAAAGGCCCAAGGCCCAGTGTTCATCTGGATATTAGACAAAGTGCTTTCTTTTCAGCAGGAAATAAAGAAAATATGGTTGTAGAAATTTCTGAGTAAAGTGTTAGCCAAGATTTTCTAGGAAGTTTATAAGTGGGTAGAAAAACTGGGTATCTAAGCTTCAGATTAAGGTCCAACCCTTTAATCTACCATGTGTTGTCTGCAGATGAATTCAGCCCATTGAGGAGGTTTATACAGGTTATTAAAAACTAGCCAGACAAGAAATGGTTTTTGAAAAAACAAAATTTAAAAAATATTATTTTTGTCATAGCTCTAATTTGTTTTTAATGTATCCAGTTTTGATGCCAAATGTCAGAAAGCATAGAGCTGAGTCATTCTGGAAGTCAACAATTGAGGCTAAGTGGCTTCAATATAATGGCTAACCAGGAAGACTAGAAAGATAAAGTCTCAGATGAGACATGATCCAGATTTATGAAATCATGAAGTACGCAAGTAGGGCAAATGTGAACTTGTTCATCAAATCCTAGAAACATTTTAAAGCTTTGAAAAAGTAATTTTAGGGTAGATGGAAGGTCCTAGGAATTACATTTTATTGTTGACCTTAAGGTCTGTAATATAGGATTGCCTAATATAAACCACTTTAAAAAATATCTTTTGCTCTTATAGTAATTAGCCCCTTTGGGTTAGTTTCAAAATTGTTCTGCTTTTTTCTAAAAAAAATTAGTTGGCCGAGCACGGTGGCTCATACCTGTAATCCCAGCACTTTGGGAGGCTGAAGTGGGGGATCACGAGGTCAAGAGATTGAGACCATCCTGGCCAAATGGTGAAAACTCGTCTCTATAAAAAATACAAAAAGTAGCTCGGCGTGGTGTGCGCACCTGTAATCCCAGCTACTTGGGAGGCCGAGGCAGGAGAATCGTTTGAACCTGGGAGGTGGAGGTTGCAGTGAGCTGAGATTGTGCCACTGCACTCTAGCCTGGAGACAGAGCAAAAATCTGTCTCAAAAAAAAAAAAAAAAAAAAAAAGCATTATAAGACAAATGGGTCTTTGAGCAGATTTTCAGATATAAGTAGGAAATTCTTTATTTCAGCGACTGATATAGATTTATCCAGTTATCCAGTTAATACTAATTAGGTAGTGGGGGTAGATTCTGGCAGGTTAGTAAAAATAAGTAATATTAAATATGTATCTCTTAGCATCAGAAGTTGTGGAGAACAATTGTATTTTTACCTTAGAATGTAGTTTGGTGTATCTATCAAAGACCAAATAACCATGTTGACAATTGACCTTACTCAGTAAGGCCTCTCAAGTTATCCTGAACCATTGAAGCTGCTGCAGTTTTTTTCTCCCCCATTAGACATAGGGAGTTTTTCTCCTGTCCATGCTCAGAAAGGTACTTGGCTAATGCTGTTTTGAATTTCAGGAGAGTAAAGCCTCCTACTTAAAAAACAATCTGCTGTATTTAGTACTATACAAAATGGTTGTACAGACACACTTTTAACTTTTAATATTAATGGGGTGGATTAGTTTTATAAATTATTAACATTATTGCAGCTGTTTGCTAGATTTTACCAGTCTCAAGTAAGGCCATACATAGTACATGAAAACATAACAAACCTTTACAATTTCATTCTGCTTTGTTGGAAAGATTCATGTCCCGTGTAGATTTTATGACTTATTTACATTTCCTTTAGAAATATTCAACGTTTAGGACTTAATTCTTACTATTTTAGATAATATTGTGCTCATACTGAGAATAATAATAATACTATAAAATATTGATATATATCATCACATAATATAAGCATCAAGTGTCTTTGAATTTTGAGATTTTCAGCTTAGAACCACTTTAATGGAGCTCTAAAAAGTCAAATGTGATTTTCATGGGACTGTACTAAGGTGTGATAATGGTAAACCATCTCTCCTAAAATAATTAACTCATTCCCCTGTATGTTTTAGATATTTTATTCATGAAATATTTTGAGCAATTAATGATATCTGATTACCTCTTTTCGTAATTCATGATCTCTTGGACTAATCTTTGTACTCAATAGTTTCCTTTCATTACCATTTTATTTATTTATTTATTGTTTTGAGACAGAATCTCTCTCTGTCGTCTAGGCTGGAGTGCAGTGGTGCAATCATGGCTCACTTCAGCCTTGGCCTCCTGGTCTCAAGTGATTCTACCTCAGCCTCTTGAGTAGTTGGGACCATAGGCGTGTGCCACCTCACCTAGCTAATTTTTATATTTTTGTAGGAACAGGGTCTCACTATGTTACCCAGTCTGGTTTTGAACTCCTTACAACTTTTAAAAGAACTGAGAGGAAAGATGATCAGCAAATAATATGCAGTTACTGGAAATTATTTTATTGTTTATTGAATTTTTAATGCACTCTTAAAATGACCTGTAGTCTTAGTTGATTCAACAGGAATCTTGAAATCAGATTCCCATGTACTATTTTGGCCTAAAATGAGTTCCATGTTCTTTTTTTTTTTTTTCATTAGCGAAAACAGGCTTGTGAAGTTGTTTGTATTACTATTCTTTTTTCAGATTTTAAGGACATATATCTAAGTGTTCATCTGGGTTCTCTCACCCCCTCCTGCATACTGTACTGTTATGATGTTACTAAAATTTTATTAGTTACAAGTAACTTTTCTTGACACATTGTTTGCATTTCCTGGCTTCCTTTCTTTCCCTCCTTTTTCCTTGTATACTTAAATCTGGAGGAAAATTTTATCCTGAATAAAATATTTTTTAGTCAATATTGCAAACAGACAACTGTAAACCTCAAGTTTTTGTAAATGAAGTAGTGGAAAATGTGATTTTTTTGGTTACCATGGTTAGAAAATAGTGATAATGTTTTGATGAATGGCTGGTGAAATGCAGCAGACACAGTGCAAGTTGGTGGCATGGTGGCATTCTAAAGGTTAAACATCTGTGCTGAAAAGAGTCATTTTCATTTCGTCCTTTTGATTTGGAACTTTTTTGGAGACAGAATTCCAGGACAGACTGTCTGTGACACTTTAATATATTTAACATATTTTCAAAAACTATCAGAATTCAGGTTAAATAACCTAAACCACTTGACTTCATACTGGGTTACATTTTGCTTGTTGAAAAAATAAGTTGTTTTAAACAGGCTGGTCTGCATAAAGGTGATGAAGAAATATCAGCCTTTGGTGGAAGTTGAGAAGTATTATGTAAGCTGTAGACTGATATTGTAGAATGGCTTCTGAGACTGAAAAATTGTAGGCATCCTGTTTTAATCCTCTGTAACCCAGCCACATGCATCAAACTGAGCACTCCTAATACCTGATACTTTAAAAGAGAGCAAGAGAGCTGTTTTTCTGTGTACAAATGCACAAGTGACACCTATTACTTATCCCCTCTATTGCCCCAGCCCTGGCCTTAGGGAAGGAAGGAGGGTTTTGGCATTTTCAACCTGGAGAAGTAGGTGGCTGGCAGCAGATGCAACATTGCTGACTTCCTGGACTGTGGCTTGTCTTCAAGGCACCCTGCCAAGACTTCAGTGTTGGGGGAGCTAGAAAATTAGTGTAAAATTTCAGGGCCTCACCTGTACAATACAGTCATAGCATTAACACTAGCCGCCCTGATGTCTGTCAGACCATTTATGTAATTAATATCTCTTTTCTCTGGGCCATCAGAGCCAGGGCTACTTTTCACTGGCCCATCTTCTTTGCATATATTTCAATAAAAGTTTGGAGGCTATTTTTAATCATCTTGTTTCCACCTAAAACCCAGTCTGAGGAATAGGGATCTACTTATTTTTGATGCACATGCTTTGTTTTAGTAAAGTGGACCGATTTTAATGACACTTAGGAATTAAGGTTTTTTTTTTTTTCCAAGTCATGGTTTTACTTGTAGAAAGTTATCTGTATTTGAAATAAAACAACACTTAATCTTTGAATTGAAACATATTTAATATGACAGTTATTTTTTTCTTTTCCAAAGGAGAAAATCACAACAGAACTTTAATAACTCTCCTACGCAACTGGACACAAATATTGTTGATTCATGGAATGTGATGCCTCTGGCATTAATGGTAGTAGTTACTGCTTTGAGTTAAAAACTTTAAGGTCTGGCTCCTCATTTTCAGGGAAGCCTCTTGTATCTGAACAGGGTTTCTAGAATTGTGCTTTGACTGGGTGTCTAAGGCCTCTGACCCAGGAATCTGAGCTTTACTGTACCTGCTCTGAGAATTTGTTTAAATCACTCAGCTTCTCTAATCCTTGCTTTCCTCATCTGCACAATATTAAGCTCTAGGATTGCTATGAGGCGTCAATGAATTCATGTTTGTGAAATCTAGAAGTACAGTGCCTGGAATAGAGAAGATCCTTTCCTTTTTCCCTTTTCTCCAGCCTAAATTAATAACTGGACTTTTAGGAGCACCAGGGTAGAAGTAGGACTATATGAGTATCATTACAATAATAATAAAAAACTATTTAGATATAAAATTTCCTGCCTCCTCTTTTGTAAATTTCTTGTGCACATCATTATCCCTTTTCCCTATTGTTTGCTAATCTTTGGCTTGATTTGTAAAAGCTCCTGGTTATTAAGTGTATAAACCTTATGTTAGGCATGTTATAAATATTTTTTTCAGTTTTGCTTCTTAACAGTATATATGATATTTTTTGCCATATAGAAATTTCAGGTTTTGTTTTGTATGTTGTCAGATCTATTGTTTTTTCCAAAAATTGTATGACATATATTGATTTCAGAGATGTTAAAATGTGAAAAAACAAAGTCTTAGATTCAGTGGAATAGAATAACAATCTTTTATAGTTTCTGCCTTTAGTACTGTGTGTGTGTGTGTGTGTGTGTGTATGTGTGTGTGTGTGAGTGTGTGTGTCTGCATGTGTTTACAAATATTTGCATGTATGTAAATTGGTCTCATTTTTTGTATGCGAAAGAAAGATTATTACAGACACGACTGGGTGTGAGAATGTTCTCTCCAGCTAAGAAAACTCTAGGAAGAATGTTGTTGCATAGAGCTTAGAAGCCCTGGCGTTTGATTCAGGCATTGCTATGGGATGCTTTAGTCTTGGCTTGTTTGTTGTTGCTAGAATCATGTGCTGTCCTCACTGCTGCTCTTGTCCAGTTATCACTGTTACTCAAACCCTCCTGATACATATCTCTGTGGTAGCAACAATTCAAAATTTGCCCTGAGGACAGGGTTAGTATTTCTTGCCAGCACCTGCCACTTTCCCTTCCATATCCTGACCACGGAAGAAGTGTATGGGGGTGGTGGCAGTGGGGGAGGAGGAGTTATCAAACCCTGTGCAGACCTCAAGGTAGAAGGCTAAAATGCCAGGTAAAGGCTCATAGGGCAGAGTGCTGTAACTACCTCTTCACCACTATGACAAAGTTGTCCCACCCACCCTCCAGAATAAAGTTAAGGTTGATCAAAGATCACGAAGCAATTGTCCTCCAAAATATCCCAAGAATATCAGAATATGATAGAAGATTGTTTATTTATGAATAAAGACATCAGAAGTATCCAGATTGTTCAAAAATAATTTTAAATTCCTTATGCATTGAAAAAAAATCAAGCCACTGTGATAACTAGGAGCCCCTTGCTCTGGTGTAGGACATAATAATCACTAGAAAATCCTTAGTTGATGGCATCACCGTAACCTGAGACCCACAATATAGGCAGAGAGGTGGAAACTGTAGTGGGTATTTAAAGCAGCATTGCTGTGTCTCCGTGGTAATTCATGAATGACAGTTCCTAGCAATTCATGATTGTGACACTTCTTGGTCACTTCTGTGTTTTGGCAGGTACTGTTGGCTTTAAAGCCAGGGAATCAAAGTTTTTAAAGTTGTAATGAATTTTCCTGAAGCTGATAATTAGACTTACTGTGATCCTATCACATAAGACAGGTCTTTATACACAATTTATGAAAACAGAATAATTAATAGAAAATGATTTCAATTGTCCTCTGTACTATTTCATTGAAACAAATGTTGTAGAATGGTTTTAGGCAAATCATGAAATAATAATAATAAAAGAGAGAAGATGGCTGTGTGGGAAAGAGTGGTTATTTTAAAATCTTGATAGGCAAATGGGACCTGCCCTTTTGTCTATTGAGCACACCTCTGTATTTTCTCGGAAATTAAATAGCATGATCCTTTGATTGAATCCAAAACTAGAAATTTAAATAGGTAACTTAAAAATAATTGACTTGAAATCCAAGGATCTATTCTGGGATGCTTTAGAAATTTTTATTCCCTTTTCACTTCAGCTTTAAAATATATATAAATGTCAAGGCTTCACTTTCAACGTCTGCTGTTATATTTCTGTAAACTATTTTCTTATAATCGGCACTGTTCAAATCCTTTTTGGAATAGGATTTGAGCTTGAGTAAGAAGAGAAGATAGTTTGGAAGAATCAAGAAGTATGTAACAGTGGGATCTAAAAACCTAAACAAAAAGAGTTTAAAGGGATAGATCTGATCTATTTCAGAGGAGCAGGAGTAGAAAGGTGATATATTATCAAAACGATCTTCATGCACATGAAGTGTTCTATTCCAGACTTTGGGGATTAGCTGTTCTTCATCTCTGCTAAGGGCAAAATAAAAGGAAATGGTTTTAAGACTGAAGCATGAAGAGATTAAGATTAGTGAAGGAATACTTTAAAAAAAACATGTTTGTTAAACCAAGAACCTCAGCCATCTAAACAAGATTAAATATGCCAATAATTCTACCATCTTAGTCTGATTAGTTTGGGAAATCTCGTGTCTTCCTTGGATAGCTTTTAAACTGAAAACTGATATGGGATGGTTAGGTATGTTTTATGTTATTTCCAATCCTAAGAGTTAGTAATTCACTTCATTTTAGCAGGCTTTGTAGGTATTATGACTTGTTTCCCTCTGTTTTTTCCTCTGTTGTCTCCTTCCTTTTTTTCTCATTTTTAAAATAATATTTGAGAGTATTTTACATGTAGGTGTCATTTATAATTTTTTTCTTACTAAAGTATTTTGTTTATTATGGTTCACATTGTCTTTCAGGTAGCACAATTAGAACATTTTATTGAGCAGAAAATGTCCACTTTTGTGTTTTAATTAAAGCATTTTTTTCATTATTTATCTTATCCAGCAGTCACTGAACACTAAAGCTATGTTATGTGCAACACAAATCTTCTCTCATTTTACTCAGAACAATCTTTTCCTGAGAAATAAGTCTTTGCCCAAAGCAAGACACTCCTGCAGTGTTGAAAGGTGATATGGGCTTTTAGTGTGCACTGAAGCTAACACCTGGTGATCACTCAGCAGTTTAAGAAGTACACGTTGGCCATCTTCTGTCACTTTTGGGGGACAAAGAGAAGAATCATCTAAGTTTTGGAGAGAAGGGTTTAGGGGTTGTTTTTATCATCCAGGTAGCCAGAAGAAATGAATGAATAATTCTTGGGTATTATTAACCTAAATATCTTTTCTAAAATAATCTATTACTATTTTCTTTCTTGTTTTTGCTACTTTTTTCTACCTCTTTCATCCCTTTAAAACTTTAACAACAACAACTGATACTCTTGAGCACTTCCACATGTCCCATACTAGGAACTGGGCATAGAGCAGTGAACAAGACAAACAGGTCAGGTCCTCTGCCCTCAGGAAATTTAAATTTTCTCCATTATTTTGTGCTCACTTATGTAACAGGGAACAAACCAGAATTAAATTTTGATTGCATTTTAATTTATTGTTAAGTAGTACAAGAAAAACACTAAATATACTATTAGTTTTAGACATTCAAAATTTATATAAAGACATTAGGGCTGGGCATGGTGGCTCACTCCAGTAATCTAAGCACTTTGAAAGGCTGAGATGGGTGATCATGAGGTCAAGAGTTCAAGACCAGCCTGACCAACATAGTGAAACCCCGTCTTTACTAAAAATACAAAAAAGAAAATTAGCCAGGCGTGGTGGTGGGCGCCTGTAGTCCCAGCTACTTGGGAAGCTGAGGCAGGAGAATCGCTTGAACCCGAGAGGCAGAGGTTCAAAGATTAATTAGTTATGCTATTTAGGATTTGGGGAAAATCAAAGTTTGTCAAGTAACTTTGCATTTGGAAGTTTGTGAAGTATTTAGATAGAGTCTTTATCCTAATATGTAGGTAATGTTTAACTTCCATATGAACAGTTACCTTGGCATGGACTCTTTTTTCTTCCCACTGTTACAGGGTGGCTAACTTTCTGCTCCTAGTGAAGCTAAGGCAAAGAGAGTCTTTCTGTTGCCAAGGCTAAGAGAAAGGTATTCTAGGTTCTAATCAGCATGTGGGCATCTCTGTCTTGTAAAAGCCATGATATAAATACTGTACTTCTTATATTCTATAAACAATATTAATGGCTAGAATCAGCTTCATAAATTTCTGGGCTAATTAGCTGCTTATGTGCTAACCTGGAAATTTAATCATTGTTTGGAAGATGTTGTTCTACATTCAAAACAGCTGACCTATAGATAAACTATGGAATATTACCTGTCCTTGCACTGGGTATATACAAACCCATTCTCTGTGAAGAAAACAAACACATTTCTATTTGTGGGATGTTCATAGTGTTAGAATTGGACCTTGCTCTAGTAGAATTATTATTGTGTATGTGCGTGGTTTTTTTTTTGTTTTTTTTTTGTTTTTTTTTTTTTTTTTGAGGCAGAGTCTCACTCTGTCACCCAGGTTGGAGTGCAGTGGTGCAGTCTTGGCTCACTCCAACCTCCACCTCCCGGGTTCAAGTGATTCTCATGTCTTAGCCTCCTGAGTAGCTGGGACTACAGGCACATGTCACCATGCCTGGCTAATTTTTGTATTTTTGTAGAGATAGGGTTTTACCATGTGGGCCAGGCTAGTCTTGAACTACTGATTTCAAGCCATCCGCCCACCTCAGCCTCCCAGAGTTCTAGTAGAATTGTGATCCTAATTAATTTAATACATGCCACGATGAGAAAATGGACTTGCATCAGGGATTGAGAATTTGGCCTTTATTCCAAATTAAGACCTGATTATTACCCAGGCTCTGGTCTTATCCTTTGCTGACAGAAAATGGTATGGTCTTTTATATCAAAATTATAGAGGGCTATCAATTTTCTGTCGATATCAGACATTTCCTAGGTTTTTGGCTACACAGTGTTGGAACCTCCGTTTTTATCTGGCATGAATTCTTTGTTGTATCGGTTTTTGTGGGAGGCAGGATTCCTTTTCCAGATGGGGACAGATCTTTTTGTCTTTAGAAGCTAGGCTGCAGCTATGTGAATTAGGTTCAGCCAATCCGAATTACTCACCCAGAACTTTGAATCTTGAGTGCATAACTCAAAGATGCAGAAATAGTTTATTCTTTTTAGCAGTGGTGGTGTTCAGAGTCCAGCAACATCATTGTCTAGTTGCAGCAGTGCTGATGAGAAAGGTGTGTTGACCAGACTCTTCTGTGGCTGAGTCCCTGTGCCCTAGTCTCCCTTCAGCCTTCCTTGATTCTGGCTCACTTCCAGATCAGGCTTCTAGCTTTTCCTTCAAGTCTTAGATATTCCAGTATCCTTCAAATATATTTTTTCCCCTTTAAGTCTGCCAAAATTGATTTCTATTGCTTGTAACCAAGAACTCTGACTGATACACTGTGTGAAAACTAAGATAGCTGTGGCAGATTATACTTTCCAAAAATTGTACCACCAATATATATCCTATCCTATATGCGCTTCTTACAGTGTGGTTTCACATTCCTCTACTGAGAGGTAGAGGGCTATGTCCCCCCTGCTTAAACCTGTGTGGATGAATAGAATGTGTAGAATTGATAATGATGTGTGAGTTTCAGGACAAGAAGGGAAGGCCCTAAAAGGTGATACAGCCTCCTCCTGGTCCTCTTTCTGTCTTGTGACATGTTCCTTGGAAACTGAGTCCGGGTACTCTGAATATACCATGTTGGAGAGAGCACATGGAAAGACTCTACAGAGTTAAAGGGGTATGCCAGAGGAACCCCAGCTGTTCCAGCCCCCAGTTGTTTGAGTTTTCCCAGTTTAGGCAATAGGACAGACATGTGACAGAGCAAGCTGTCAGATGACTTCTCAGCCGCAGCCTTCCAGCTGGTCCAGCTGACATAGAGTAGAGCAGAAATAAACTCTGAGCCCTTGTCCAAATTGCAGATTCATGAACAAAATAAACATTGTTATTAAGTCCCTTTGCATTTATTTTGCATATATTGTATGATATATATATCCAGAATGATGGCGAGTATAAATATTCAAACTATAACACCTAAATTGTAATCTCTAGCATACAAGTATGCCTTCAGATTCTTACAAGGCAGGATTATTGATATGGAATATACTTATTTATTTAGTTATTTTCCCATTTTTGCATCTTACAGTTTAAGAGAGTGGCATTTGGGCTATTGTAAAATTACTTGGCTGGAATAACATTACAGAACCTTATTGTTGTTAGACTACAAAATATCAAGGCTATCTTCCATATCAACATGTTTAAAATATTAGTTTCCTGATTATTTATTGTTGTGTTACAGCTAATTCCATTAATTCTAAGATGTTGCTTGCAAGTCCCCTGTGCAAATAAGTCTCTTCATTCATTTTATTAGGATCCTAACACATCTTTTGGGAAGCAAGATGAAAATTCCACTTTTCTTTTGGATTCAATATTCCACCTAATAGGGGGATTTGGAGGGAGCCTTGGAAATTAAATAAAAATAGCTAGAAGTTATTGAGGATTTACTACGTGCAAGGCACTATGCTAAGTGCCTGCAGGTCTTCTCATTTAATCATTATAACAATCGTATGAGGTAGATTTTTATTACTCTTCCTTTTTTATAGGTGAAGAAACACATTTAGGTTAAGTAAAACTTGCCCAGGTCCTATAGCTGGTAGCTAGGATTTGTATCACCAATATGTATCCTATCCTATATGCCCTTCTTACAGTGTGCCCTTCTTCAGGGCTGTATGGTGACTCTAAGGTCAGTGTGTTCATAACCATCATGCAGAATGGCTATGAGTGATAATTCAGCATTTTATCTTCTACCTTCCTCTGACTTGTCCTGGATGATCCTTAAGACTCTTGACATTCAATGTAGTACACAAACTCTAGCCTTTTTCACACATTTTTCTTCAGAATCAAGCATGCCTTCTCTTATTTGTTGTAAGTCCTAGTCTTGAAGAGTTTTAAGGGACTCCACCAAATGTATTAGGAAAAGTGTGCAAACATAAGCTTTGTGGGGATTTTGATGACCTTGGTGGAATCTTCTTTCATCAATTCCTTGGATCAAATCTGCTTTTTGTAGGAAGTTTACAAGTTGTACACAAATGATACAAAATAACATCCTTCATGGTGATACCAAGAGTTGAGTGTTTAAAGTAGAAGATTCCTACTTCTAATACTTCAGGTTTGAGTGACTTATGACAGCAAATCAAGGGTTTGAAAACTTCTGAGAGAAAAACTTGAAGACCATTCTGGTTTTGTGTGTATATTTGTGTGTGTGCGCTCTCCCTGTCACACTTGTTAGTGTGAAATGATGGCAAACTGTGCTGCCGTAGAGTTGTAGAAGAACAAGGAAAACTATATTGATGTTGAATGAGATCCTGATTAGTTCAGTGTTTTATATGTATATCATGTCTTGCTTCATCAGCATAGATAATTTATAGTAGAAAACTGGCAAAAAAGATGTTAGAAGAAATTCATCTGTGTGCTCCTCAGCAAAGGCCAAATCTCTGAGAGTGCTCCTGTTACTGCAGACACTGTGCTATTACTATATGAGTGGCACCACTGAATTCTACATTTAGAGGAATTGATTTACTAGCAAACAATGGGGCCCTGGAAACTCAGCACTCCCATGCACTCTGCATTGAGTTACTAGAAATCCTTTCAATACAGAGTCTCTGTGTGGGCACAACTACAATGTTACAGTGGCTGGAGCGCCATATTGTGGGGGAGTCTGTAGGGGGTGGTCATTTTCCCTGGTGACATGGAAGAGAATGAAAAAAGGCTTCATGTTGTTTTAGAGTCTTGCACACAGCAGCCTGAGCCTAGCATGTGACAAAAAGCATTTGCTATTTTTATATCCTTTGGGAATGACTTCTGCATCTAGGCAACCAATCATAGGCTAAGAATCCCCAACAACAAGGAAAAGGATAGTTTTACTAATTAGCCACAGAGAAAGGGACATTGCCACATTCTAGAGAGTCTAGGTTTGCAGGAATCCAGCCAAGAACAGGCTTTGCATTTTTTAAAAAGTCTAATATTTGCTTTGGTGTTTCGTTGCAGAGACCTAGATTTAATTTGAATATTCCTCAAAGGTCTATTTGTCATTAGCCATGTATGTCATGGGTAGAAATATATCTTCAAACTCAGTTCTGTAAGAATAACAATCAAAAAAAACTTTTTTGAATAGTTTGATTTCCTGCAGAGAACCAGGCTGGAGAAAAATTCAGCTTTTGCCATTTTTAGAGTTCTTCTTATCTCCAAGCTCATGGCAAGCTAAGTTTTTCACATCTCCAATTTCATGGCAAGATGTGTGCAATTTGTTTCAGCTGAGATGCTTCTTGTCTCAGTGTGGACATTCTCTTCAGATCTGGCAGCTTTCTGTTGCTTTCCAGTTATGCCTGGCTCATAGAAATAATTTTGTTTTTTAGGGTAGGTAGCAGATGCCACTAAAGTGGCATGATTGTCTGGTGTAAATACCTGAGGTTTGTTGTCTCATGCCAAGGAAATAGAATATGCAGACACATAAGAAGTGGGTTTAAGAGTGAAGGTTTAATAGGCAAAAGAAAGAGAAAGGAGAAGAACTTTCTCTCCTACAAGAGAGAGGGGCTCCCGAGTAGGACTTCTGACCCAAAGTGAAGTGTACTGGATTTTATAGACTGACCTGAGGAGGTGGTGTCTGATGTACATAGGATCCAAAGATTAGTTGGACCAGGTGTGATGTTTACATAGTGCAGGAAGAAGCTGGCCACCCCACCTTAATCTTGTCTGTTCCTTACTGTACAAGTGGTTGGCAAGAAAGAGGGAAGATGGAGCCACCATGTTGAACATGCCTAGCCCCAGGTAGTCTTCATATTGGCACAGCTGCCAGCATTCACCCATGCAAGATTCCCTATGTTTGCAGCTCGATTGTACAGGCTGCTCTTTGTTAGAGAAGAAATGATTTGGGGGCTGCTTTTCATTAAAAGGGAAACCTTACCAAGGACTTCCTTAACATCACTATCTGCCTAAATAATTTATTTTTAACTCCTATAATTACCATCTCCTCCTCATAGGCCGTTGCACATTGGCCCAGTTGGAGTGCACACAGATACTTCAGCTCACACATGCACTGGCATAGGCAAACAAAAGGCTGTCTTAGTTTTAATAAGGACTTGGGTTCAGAGTTCTACTGAGAAGATATGGAATAGTGGTTCAGGGTTGGTATATTAGTCCACTTAGGATGCTATAACAAAAAATCATCAACTGGGTGGCTTGCACAACAGACATTTATTTACCATGGTTCTGGAGACTGGGAAGTCTAAAATCAAAGTTCTGGCTTATTTAGTTCCTGGTGAGGGCCCTTTTCCTGGCTTGCAGATGGTTGCTTTCTGGCTGTGTCCTCACATGGTGGGGAGAGAAATCACATGAGAGCAAGTTATCTGGTGGTCTCTTTTTATAAGGGCACTAACCTCATGAGGGCCCACCCTCATGACCTCATCTAAACCTACTTACTTCTCAAAGGCGCCATCTCCAGATACCATCACATTGAAAGTTAGGGTTTCATCGTATGAATTTTGGCGGGATGCAAACATTCAGTCCACAACAGGACCCCTTTCAGATTGGCTCGAAGAGCCTACAGATATATTAATTGGAGAAGTGGGAGCCACTTTTAAAAAATATCAGATATAGATTATGGAAGGCACCAGTGATCCTTTCCATCATGATGTAGAATATCTTCACACATTCAGTTTAATAGGATTTGTGCTCAGTGCAAACAGAACACATCTGAACACATTTCATTTATTTATGCCTGATTGAAGAACGCCCCTGTTGTTAGGTCCTCCCTAGGAACCACGACTAAGCTTCAAACATTTATTAAACTCAGAACCTGAATTATTAGCAACTAAGCAACTGATTCTACTTTGCTTGAGGATAGTGAGGCCACCTTGTGTGCGAGGAGAAACATTTGCCTTTTATGCTTTGAATGTAGCCAAGAAAGAGAAGGCAAACAAAACCACATTTTCATGTTAAAAGAGTTTGAAGGTTATATCCTGCCACAGGGGTAACTAAGAAACTTTCCCATTTATGTGACCTCTACTGGATGCTTCTGAGAAAGAAATACTACCTCCCACCTTTTTTGTTTCACTCTCTCTCTGTTCAAAGTCACCAAGCCTTTGGGGGAAGTATTTTATACAACTTTTAATTTGTTTTCAGTTGTGCTACTCAAATTCTGAAGTTGAGCAGTTCCATCCTGGGAATAAAGAATCCTCCCTAAAGACTATAAGGGGAATAGATATCTCAAGTGGATGGAAGTATCATAGTAAAAAAAGGACTTTCTCCAAAGTCCCCCTCCTCAGTTGCTGTCATTATAAATGCTCATTATGTTTTCTTTTGTTGTTAACTGTACATGAGGTACTGGTAGGTGATGGAAAGCAAAGAGGACAAGGGAAGAGAAAGAATTTTTTTTCTCAAAGGATCCTGTAAATTAGTGAGACTATATACACATGAAAAGTTTTAGTAACAATTTGGGTGATATATGATTAAAAGCCAGAATAAATTGACAGATAGTAAATTCTTTTCGGACATTGGTTAATCAAATCAGAATCCCATGGAATGCTTGTTGAAACATAGATTCCTATATCCCATACCTAGAGTTTCTGATTTTGTAAGTCTAGGGTGTGTGCAGCTTGATAATTTGGATTTCTAATAAGTTTTCAGCTGCTGCTGATGCTGCGGATTTGGAGACTACAACTTGGGAACTGCTCCTGTAGGAGACCAGAGACTAGAGAGGTCTCCAGTGTGATTGCCATGTATTAGATGGTGCTTCCTTTCATCACTCACCTGCTGCAGTTATCCATGTTTCTCTTTTCTGGCCCCCATTTTATGAGAACAGCTGGTAGCATTCTTTTAAAATGTCCACTTTTGATATCATAAGCAGAGAGCATGCCCTTTTCTATAATTAGGTAATTCTGTACAGAGAGATAAAGTTGTACCATCTTCTTGGCAGCAGTAGGAAGAGAGGAATAATATTCTTGTTTTTGCTTTAACCATGATTTTTTTTTATCTTTTAACCATTACCCTACAGCATTCACCCCTACATTCCCTAATGTACATTAAGAATTTTGTCTGTAGCCAAAAGCAAATAGGAAACATGAGTTTCCAGATTCACAGCCAATAAAGTTAAAATTAGGGAAATGCAGCGGAGAAAAATTGAGAAATTATATAGGGTGAAGAGTTCAGAAAACAAGCTTCTTGGGAAGGAGTTATTTGGTGCTTTTGAGAAGAGCATTTGCTGATTGTGTATATACATTTCTGAAGAAGAAATGCAATAGCATTTTCCCATGCTGCGGATGAGGCTTTGTCGTAATGTTTTACTGAGGTGAAGTGGGAGGTTTCATAGCTGTTAATTCAATAGCAGTCTGAACTATTCTACTCCCAAATATGTGTTCCTGCCTATATTGAATTAAATCATATTACTGGTAAAATAGCATTGTGTCTTTAAAAAAAAAGTCAAGGAATCCTTACTTAAATTCCTGTTTCTATCAAATACCAGTACGGGCAGAATAAAAACTTTTTTAAAAGTATCTGTCCTTTGCTGAAACCAGCCTCTCACCTGCCAAAAGTTTAACATTCACCCAATCAAATTGACTTTCAGCATCTTGAGCAAGGGACAAGTTACTAGAATCTCCTATTTCCACCCCTCTCCACCCAGATTTTGCCGTTAGTTATCCTTTTCTCCAGTCTCTCACAGTGATACACATTCAACCCTCTTTCAAATGATCTTAGGATATCATAAAACTTAGTGGAGTTTCTGTGATATAGTGAAACTTTATTTCATAGGACAGTAGATCTTTGTTTTACTTTATGGTAATTTTTTAAATGGTTACATGTGTGATTCTTGGTACAGAGAACAGCTTCTGATTTTTCTCACTTATTCAGCAGCATTTAAAAAAATAAAACTCTCTAAGGTAATATTCTTATAACTTAAAGAATATCAATGCGTACATATATTTAGGCACCAAGGAGTACTATACTATTATGCTGCAAATATTTCAACTATGGGGGTTGGGAAATAGTCTTGATGTGAAGATATATGTTACATGATGTCAGTTATTATTGTTTTATTGTTACTTCTAAGATTTAGGACTTGTTTCCAAGGGAAGGCTATTTCTTTTAAATGTTTTCTTCCTTTTTTTCCATGATGGAGAGATGGCTGAATTACTGTATTGTCATTTTTTCGAAACTTGAATTACCAGTTTTTTTCTAATTCAGCATAGGAACAGGGCTAAGAGAGAGGACAGTGTGAGAAAGTATGTTGAGCCTGATTTCTATATAATACTGCTCTTGGCCAATATATTTTAAAAATAATTTTAAATATAACTCTTCTTTCTTAAGATGGTGGAAACCTCCAACATGACTCCAATTTTCATTATTTTAACACAAGACTTTTAGTGATTTCAGAATTTGCTTCTGCTTTTGACTATTCTCCCTGGTGTTTTGAAAATATTTATTTCTCCTTTTCAGAATTCTTGATAGGGTTTTTAAGCCATTGACTTCACTTTCTAGTAGTATGTGTCTTATTTCCCAAGATGCTTCTCAGAGTAGTCAAGTAAGAGGTATGTATTCCATATCATTAATCTTTGAATAGAGGGAGGGAGAAAGATCTGCCTCATATACATGGTTGAATACCACTTAAAACTTGATCTTAATCTTAATTTCCCAAGATTCATGAATAACATTTCCACAACTAGTTGATGTAATCTATTTCTACTGCAATTATTTATTAGAGCAGACATCATTCTAGAGGACAGGAAATATCTAATTTCTGGATTCTCTAGAATCTTTCCCAGGCCACCTCATCTGGTACAGAGTAAGCACTTAGTTGAAGTTTGAATTAAAGAAGGAATAAATGAAGGAAATGTAAAACTTTGAGGACAAGCATGCATATTTAGTTATAGGATCAAGATAGTTATTAAACAGTAATAAAAAGTAGGAATTTTACTTTATTTAGTTTGATTAATTTTTGAGTAGTTTCTACAATCATGTTATGTAAAATAAAAAAGATATTGTATTAGTTTCCTAGGATTGCTAAAATCAGGTGCACTCTAATCCACTGTGATCTCATCTTCACTGAATTACATCTGCAAAGACTCAATTTCCAAATAAATTCACATTTACAGATATGAAGATTAGGACTTAAACAGATCTCTTTTTGGGAACACAGTCCTCCCCACTGCAGATATGAAAGTATATAAATGAAAAGTTTCCCACTCACTGCTGTCCCCAGGTCAACCAGTTGTCCTCCTCAGATGTTACCAATGTTACTTTATTTTAAATAACTTCAACTAGTCAAAAAATGATGTAAAGGGAAGTGATTCTCACTTTATCCTGTAAAAGCCAGTCTTGTTCTTATCTGTTTCATTCATCAAAACTTTTTCGGTTTTAGTCTTCAAATTTATCCTGTGTCCTCAGCTGGGTTCAGGGATGGGGAAAATGGTGAAATGTTAAAGTAGACACTAAATATAGTAAACTTTTATTAATCATTGAGTGAAATATATTCTACATTCACGTAACTACCTCATTAAATGTCAGACATTATGTGGGTAGCACTTAATCACTCATTTGCTGGCACAAAGTAGATTGTTGCTAGTTTTAAATCCTGGTGATATTAAGTCTTACAGCATTTTGTTGTCAGATTTTTTACTTAAATACATGTTATTAAATTGTTTGGGAATACATTTGTTGTTGTGTATGTATTATATTGTGAAAATGATGCTGTTAAAATAAAACTTTTTGTTATGAGATACTGCTATATTAAATTAGATGAAATTTATGAAGCGTAGTTGCATTCCATGATACTTAACAAAATGTGTATAATATCCTGTGCCTTAAAAATGAAATATGCATACAAAAACTATATATAATGCTGCATAGTAGCAAATTAAATGATCTGAAAAGTCCTACAGTAAGCAACCAGTATCTGTTTAACTTTGTTTAGCCTACATTTTTCTGCAAACTCTTTCTTTAAAAACAACTACATCCTGTATTACTATTGTTTCCCAGAGTACACTTTGAGAAATGAAGGTCTACAAGCTGAAGATAGAGTTAGAACATTGGGTCAGAAGCCAGGCGGTGAATTAGGGCAGAAAAATAGAACTTTTATGCTGCCTACCTCCTGTAGGAGATGACTTAGGTCCTTTTTGTTTCCATAGGGTGTGGCACAGGACATGGGGCGAGGGAGAAAGAAGTTAGGGGAAAGAGATTGGGTTTTGGGGCCTGGGCTTTGGGGCTAGGCAGATCGGGGTGTAATTCCCATCACTGCCACTGACTAGTAATGTGACCTTAGACAAGGTGCTACATTTTTCAAAGCCTAAATTCCTTCATCTACCAGGAGTTTGAGACCAGCTAGAACAAAGTGATTAAAAATTTTAAAAAAATTATCCAGTCATGGTGGTGGACTCCTGTGGTGCCAGCTACTCTGGAGGCTGAGGTAGGAGGATTTCTTGAGCCCAAGAGTTTGAGTTCTTGAGCTGTGATTGAGCCACCGCACTCTAGCCTGGAAGACAGAGTGAGCCCCTATCTCAAGAAAATTGTTTTTTCTTCATCTAAATAGGGGGAAGACATAGTTCCTATCCCTAAAGAATTTACCATTTAATTGGGAGATGAGATTAGAAGGCCTATGGTAATGTAAAGATAATATGATTATTGCTTTATATTATTAAGAGATATACAAAGTGATTGGGGGTTTTGAAGGAGAGAGAAGCCAGTTAGTTGTGAATAATCAAGAAAAGCTTTGTGGAGGAGCTGGCATTTAGGTGTGTAGGTCTCCATGGGTTAGTAAAGCTTCAACATTTGGAGACTTGATAGTGTGGAGCACGTTCCAGGTATTAATAGATCAAGAAGCAAGAGCAAAGGTATGGAGATGGGAAAGGAAAGACATTTAAAGAATAGCAAGTGGCCTCATTTCTCTGGAGACAGTAGAAATGAAGCAGCCATTAAACTTTGTGGCCTTTGTGCTATAAGGGACCCAGTGGTACTGATAGTTTTAGCAATGCTGATAGTGGCTTTTGAGTAGACTAATGTATTTAATAATTGCTTTGTCACCATTACCAAGTAAACAACCTTGTACTTGAGTAGAATTTAGCTTTTGCTGGATGGTCCCTGTACTGAGGTGCAGTACACAGATTTTAATCTGGCACAGAGCTCACATATAATGGAATGGGGCCATTTTCATAAATATTTCAGGATTTTTCAATTATCTTTCCCAAACAATGTTGAGGGAAAGCCTAGTAGATGAATAAGATTTTAAGACCACTAAATAAAATAAAACAAGTTTCTTTACTCATAAACTTCAAAGAAAGTTTACTATGCTAATGAGTAGTGTGAGTCCCATGGAGGGAGATTTAGTGTGTGGCATTCTCTGAGCTTGTTGGTCCTGAGAACCTTCTGTTGTTCCCTGATCTCATATTAACACCTCCTCAAAAGATGTTCTTTTCTCATGTTTGAACTCAGTGTTCTTATTACCTGTGGAGCTTTTTCAAAAGGCAAATTCTGTAGTTCTTTTCTTTACCCTTGTCCCCTTCAGGCATGTCAGCCCTTGGTGGATAGGGGAGGGATAGGTACTCAGAAAGATAGGACCTCTCACTCCCTATCTCTACCCCTTCACTGACCTGTTCTAAGGTGTTAGAAATCATTCTGTCAGTCACATGAACAATTAAGGACCCCTCTTAAATCCCTGATTGCTCACTTTTTTGGTAAGAAAACCATTTTTAAAAGCTATGAAGAAAAATATAAATAGTTACATAAGCAAAGGCAAAGGTTATAGATCACCCTAGAAAAATAGCAGATCATTGGAATAGAGTATAACATGCCTAGACTATTACGAATGCATTAGGTAGGCTGTTCCTGTGTTACTATAAAGAACTACATGAGGGGGGCGAGACCAAGATGGTCAACTAGAAACAGCGGTGATTGGAAGCTCCCATCAAAAAAAACCACGATAAGCATGTGAATCTTTCACTGGCAACCAACGTATCCAGATTCTCTCATCAGAACTGACTAGACTCTGGCTGGTGATTGATGGAGAGGAAGGAAGAGAGTATGCTGTGGTGGCCCACCTGAGAGCCACACAGGACAGGGAGCCCCCACCCCACAGCCAAGGAAGGCCGTGAGTGAGTGTGCTATTCAGCCCAGGGAAACCATGCTTTTTCCATGAAACTCTGCACCCCATGGATCAGAAGATCCCACCTGCGAACCCATGCCACCAGGGCCTAGAATCCCAACACCAGAGCTCTCAGCTGAAATCTGCTTAAGCCTGCAGAGCTCCCTGGGGGAGGGGCGACCAGCACCACAGCTGTGGCTGCCTGCTTTGTAAGCCATTTGAGCTCCTTGGAGGAGGGGCATCAGCCAGCACTGGGACTCATAACTGCCTAACACACTAAGCTCTCTGGGTGGGGGAAGGGTGGCACTCATCTCCATAGCTCCAGGCCACGCATTTCCCCTGCTGGAGCCAGTGAGGCTGGATAGCTTGGTCCCAAAAGGTGTCCCCCACAGCCCAACACACCAACTGTGGCAGACTGTAGCCAGAAAGCCTCTTCAGGCCTGACCCTGACTCATACTTCCTCACCGGGCGGGGCTTCCTGCAGGTACTCCAACAACTCCCGCCAGAGGCTCAGTGACAGAACAGGGATCTCCCTGGGCCTGAGCCCCTACCAGGAGGGAAGGCTGCAGTCTCTGTGGACCAGCAGACTTAGCCTTTCCTCCTGGTAATTCTGAGGAATCTGGGCAGCCCAGATGAGTGGGTTTCCCCCAGCAAAGCACACCCCCCCCCACCAAGGGACAGTCAAAGTGCTTCATTAAATGGGTCCCGTTCCTTGCCACCTAACTGGGTGAGACCCTCCAACAGGGATTGTCAGACACCCATATAGGAGCAATCATCCTGGCATCAGGTTGGTGCCCCTCGAGTTCGGAGATCCCAGAAGAAGGAGCAGGCACCCAACTTCGCTGTTCTCCAGCCTCCTTGAGTGACATCTCCAGGTGCAGGAGCGCACCAGGTGAATCGGGCCTGACGTGAATCCCCAGCAAACCTCAGCAGCCCTACAGAAGAGGGATCTGACCACTGAAAGAAAAACAAACAGAAAGCAACAATAACAGCATCATCAACAACAAAAAGTCCCCACAAAAACCCCACTCAAGGGTCAGCAGCCTAAAACATGGAAACTAGACAAACTCACGAAGATGAGAAAAAAATCAAGAAAAAGATGCTGAAAACCCAAAAGTCCAGAGCACCTCTTCCCCTCCAAATGACTGCAGCGTCTCTCCAGCAAGGGAACTGAACTGGATGGAGGATGAGCTGGGCAAATTGACAAAAGTAGGCTTCAGAAGGTGGGTAATACAAAACTACACTGAGCTAAAGGAGCATGTTCTAACTCAATGCAAAGAAGCTAGTACCTTGATAATAGGTTAGAGGAGCTGCTAACTACAATAACCAGTTTAGAGAGGAACATAAATGACTTGATGGAGCTGAAAAACACAGCACGAGAGCTTCATGAAGCATATACAAGTATCAATAGTCAACTCAATCAAGCAGAAGAAAGGATATCAGAGTTTTAAGACCACTTTACTGAAATAAGGCATGCAGACAAGATTAGAGAAAAAAGAATGAGAAGGAATGAACAAAGTCTTTAAGAAATATGAGACTTTGTAAAAAGACTGAAACTGTGATTGATTGGAGTACCTGAAGGAGACGGAGAATGCAAACAATCTGGAAAACACACTTCAGGATATTATCCAGGAGAATTTCCCCAACTTAGCAAGAAAGAATAACATGCAAATTCAGGAAATACAGAGAACACCACTAAGATCCTCCATGAGAAGATCAATCCCAAGACACATAATCATCAGATTCTCCAAGGTTGAAGTGGAGGAAAGAATGTTAAGGACAGCCAGAGAGAAAGGCCAGGTCACCTACAAAGGAAAGCCCATCGGACTAACAGCAGACCTCACAGCAGAAACTCTACAAGCCAGAAGAGATTGGGGGCCAATATTAAACATTCTTAAAGAAAAGAATTTTCAACCCTGAATTTCATATCCTGCCAAACTAAGCTTCATAAGTGAAGGAGAAATAAAATCCTTTCCAGATAAGAAAATGCTGAGGAATTTCATTACCACTAGGCCTGCCTTGCGAGAGCTCCTGAAAGAAGCACTAAATACAAAAAGGAAAAACTGGTACCAGCCACAGCAAAAACTCACCAAAAGATAAAGACCGATAACACTATGAAGAAACTGAACCAACTAGTGTGAAAAATAACCAGATAGCATCATGATGACAGGATCAAATTCACACATAACAATAATAACCTTAAATGTAAATGGGCTAAATGCCACAATTAAAAGACACAACCTGACAAATTGGATACAGAGTCAAGACCCATTGGTGTGCCATATTCAGGAGACTGGTCTCATGTGCAAAGACACACATAGGCTCAAAATAAAGGGTTAGAGGAAAATTTACCAAGTAAATGGAAAGCAAAAAAAAAAAAAAAAAAAAAAAAAAAAAAAAAAGGAGTTGCAAACCAAGACGCTGATAAAAAAAACTTTAAACCAAAAAATATCAAAATAGACAAAGAAAATTATTAAATAATGGTAAAGGGAACAGTTCAACAAGAAGAGCTAACTATCCTAAATATATATTCACCCAATACAGGAGCACCCAGATTCATAAACAAGTTCTTAGAGACATACAAAGAGACGTAAACTCCCACACAATAATAGGGGGAGACTTTAACTCCCCACTGTCAATATTAGTCAGATAATGAGATAGAAAATTAACAAGGATATTCAGGACTTGAACTCAGCTCTGGATCAAGTGGACCTAATAGACATCTACAGAACTTTCCACCCCAAATCAACAGAATATACATTCTTCTCAGTGCCACATGGTACTTACTCTAAAATCGACCACATAATTGGAAGTAAAACACTCCTCAGCAAATGCAAAAGAACTGAAATCATAACAGACGGTCTCTCAGACCAAAGTGCAATCAAATTAGACTTCAGAATTAAGAAACTCGCCCCAAACCACACAATTACATGGAAATTGAACAAGCTGCTTCTGAAAGACTACTGGGTAAATAATGAAATTAGGGCAGAAATAAAGATGTTCTATGAAACCAATGAGAACAAAGAGACAATGTACCAGAATCTCTGGGACATGGCTAAAGCAGTGTTCAGAGGGAAGTTTATAGCACTAAATGACCACATCAGAAAGCTAGAAAGATCTTAAATCAACACCCTAACATCACAATTAAAAAAGCTAGAGAGGCAAGAGCAAACTAATGCAACAGCTAGTGGAAAACAAGAAATAACTAAGATCAGAGCAAAATTGAAGGAGAGACACAAAAAACTCTTCAAAACGTCAGTGAATCCAGAAGCTGTTTTTTTTTTTTGAAAAAATTAACAAAATAGACAGCTAGCTAGACTAATAATGAAGAAAAGAGAGAAGACTCAAATAGACTCAGTAAAAAAATTATAAAGGGGATATCACGATTGACACCACAGAAATAGAAATTACCATCAGAGAATACTATAAACACTTCTATGCAAATAAACTGGAAAATCTAGAAGAAATGGATAAATTCCTGGACACATACACACTCCCAAGACTAAGTCGGAAAGAAATTTAATCCCTGGATAGTCTGAAATTGAGACAGTAATTAATAGCTTACCTTCCAAAAAAAGCTAAGGACCAGACGGATTCACAGCTGAATTCTACCAGAGGTACAAAGAGGAGCTGGTACTATTTCTTCTGAAACTATTCCAAACAGTTGAGAAGGAGGGACTCCTCCCTAACGCATTTTATAAAGCCAGCATCATCCTGATACCAAAATCAGGCAGAGACACACACAAAAAAGAAAACTTTAGGTCAATGTCCCTAATGAATATCAACACGAAAATCCTCAATAAAATACTGGCAAACCGAATCCAGCAACACCTCAAAAAACTTACCCACCATGATCAAGTTAACTTCATCCCTGGGGTGCAGGGCTGGTTCAAAATATGCAAATCAATAAATGTAATGTATCACATAAACAGAACCAAAGACAAAACCACATGATTATCTCAATAGATGCAGAAAAGGCCTTTGATAGAATTCAGTATCCCTTCATGTTAAAAACACATTAAACTAGGTATTGATGGAACATATCTCAAAATAATAACAGCTATTTATGACAAACCTACAGCCAATATCATATTGAATAGGCAAAAGCTGGAAGCATTCACTTTGAAAACTGGTATAAGACAAGGATGCCCTCTCTCACTTCTATTCAACATAGTATTTGAAGTTTTGGCCAGGGCAATCAGGCAAGAGAAAGAAGTAAAGGGTATTCACACAGGAAAAGAGGAGGTCAAATTGTCTCTGTTTGCAGACAACATGATTTTATATTTAGCAAACTGCATCATCTCAGCCCAAAAACTTCTTAAGCTGAGAAGCAACTTCAGCAAAGTCTCAGGATATGAAATCAATGTGCAGAAATCACCAACACTAAGCAGACAGCCAAACCATGAATAAACTTTCATTCACAAATTGCTACAAAGAGAATAAAATACCTAGGAATACAGCTAACAAGAGATATGAAGGACCTCTTCAAGGAGAACTACATACCACTTGGCTCAAGGAAATAAGAGAGGACACACACAAAAGGAAAAACATTTCATCCTCATGGATACAAAGAATCAATATTTTGAAAATGACCATACTGCCCAAAGTAACTCTTAGATTCAATGCTATTCCTATCAAACTACCATTGACATTCTTCATAGAATTAGAAAAAACTACTTTAAATTTCACGTGGAATCAAAGAAGACCTCATATAGCCAAGACGATCCTAAGCAAAAAGAACAAAGCTGGAAGAATCATGCTACCTCACTTCAAACTATACTACAAGGCTACAGTAACAAAAAGAGCATGGTACTGTTAACAAAACAAACATACAGACCAACGGAACAGAAGAGACCTCAGAAATAACACCATATATCTACAACCATCTTAGCTTCGACAAACTTGACAAAAACAAGCAATGGGGAAAGGATCCATTCAATAAATGGTGCTGCAAAAACTGGCTAGTCATATGCAGAAAACTGAAACTGGACTCCTTCCTTACACCTTATACAAAAATTAACTCAGGATGGATTAAAGACTTAAATATAAAACCCAAAACCATAAAAACCCCAGAACAAAACGTAGGCAGTACCATTCAGGACATAGGCCTGGTCAAAGATTTCATGATGAAAACGCCAAAAGTAATTGCAACAAAAGCCAAAATTCAGAAATGTGATGTAAATTAAAGAGCTTATGCACAGCAAAAGAATCATCAGAGTGAACAGGCAACCTACAGAATGGGAGAAAATGTTTGCAATCTACCCATCTGACAAAGGTCTAATATCCAGAATTTACAAGGAAATTAAACAAATCTACAAAGAAAATTTAAAGAAAAAAACAATCCCATCAAAAAGTGGGCAAAGGATATGAATAGACACATCTTAAAAGAAGACATTTATGCAGCCAACAAACTTGAAAAAAAAAAGGCTCAATATCAGTGATCATTAGAGAAATGCAAGTCAAAACTACAATGAGATACCATCTCATGACAGTCAGAATGGTGATTATTAAGAAGTCACGAAACAATAGATGCTGGTAAGGCTGTGGAGAAAAAGGAATGCTTTTACACTGTTGGTGGGAATGTAAAGTAGTTCAACCATTATGGAGGACAGTATGGTGATTCCTCAAGGATCTAGAACCAGAAATACCATTTGACCCAGCAATGCCATTACTGGGTATATACCCAAAGGAACATAAATCATTCTGTTATAAAGACACATGCACACGTATATTTACTGCAGCATTATTTACAACAGAAAAGTCATGGAACCAACCCAAATGGCCATGAATGATAGCCTGGATAAAGAAAATATGGTACATGTATATGATGGAATACTATGTAGCCATAAAAAGGAATGAGAGTATGTTTTTGGCAAGGACATGGATGAAGCTGGAAGCTGTCATCCTCAGCAAACTAATACAGGAACAGAAAACCAAACACTTCATGTTCTTACTCTTAGTGGGAGTGGAACAATGAGAACACATGGACACAGGGGGAACAGTGCACACCAGGGCCTGTTGCAGGGTGAAGGGCAAGGGTGAAAGGAGAAAACTTAGATGACGAATTGATGGGTGCAGCAAACCACCATGGCACACATATACCTATGTAATAAACCTGCACGTTCTGCACATGTATCCCAGAACTTAAAGTAAAATAAAAGAAAGAAAGAAAAAAGAAATAAATGAGGCTGGGTGATTTATAAAGAAAAGAAGTTTAATTGGCTCAGAGTACTATAGGCTATATAGGCATGGTGCTGGCATCTGCTTGGCTTCTGGAGAGGCCTCAGGGACCTTTTATTCATGGAAAAAGGTGAAGAGGGAGCAGGCACATCACATGGCAAGAGCAGGAGCAAGGCTGTGGGAGATGCCACACACTTTTAAATGACCAGATCTCGTGAGGCCTCTCTCACTATTGTGAGGACAGCACCAAGACATGAGGGTTCCACCCCCATGACCCAAACACCTCCCACCAGGCTTCACCTCCAACACTGGGGATTAAATTTCACTGTGATATTTGAGCTGACAAATATCCAGACCATGTCAGTGGATATATTTTAAAGTTTACAACTTTGATATGAATATTTTAGACACATATGAGTGTGCCTTCAAACTGAACTGTACAATGTGTGTAGAAGGCCCTTTGTTCCAGATTGGAGTTTGGTATTATGAAATGTAGAAAAAAGAAATACATTATTTGGCTCAGAATTATGAAGAATCTGCTCTGCAACTAATATTTTTTCACTACACATTTCTTTTTATTTCTCAGATTCTTAGCACATTTTAAGAGATCAGAGAGAAGATAAAATTAAAATTTTTACTACTTGTTATTATCTCTTGATGCAAGGGAGATTACAATTAATCATTAGATTCCTGGAATTCATTGACAATAGAAATCATTATTATTTTGGCCATATAATAGAATTTCTGTTTCTAATCTAAATGTTTGGTATTTTTAACAAAGATCTCTATGTTACTTTTTCTTAATAGTTTCAGTTAGAATGATATACAGGTCATATATATATATATTTATAACTGGAATTAGAATGTTAAATTGTACAATCATTGCATGTGCAAATGTAAGTCACACAGTAGACCAAAGAAGGCCATCTGCAGTAATTCTTAGAGCAAAATGTCTTTAATTACTGATCTAGAACCTTAAAATATTGCTTTCCTCTCATCATCAAAATGCACATACTTCCTGTTAGAAATGATAGCATCTCTGCTAATTTTTGTTAGGAACAGACATTTTCTCTGTATAGAAGGCAGGGAACCAATATAGGAAAATGCCTAAAGGAATGTGTATAAGTTGCCAGAATTCATACCTCCTAAGATGTTTCTAAAAGCATCATAAATAGTGTATAGTGAGCATCTTCCCTCCAGCTGAGCTTTTGAAATAGCTCACTCAGCATTTTTGTTAAACAGTATCCCTGGGACATAAACCAAATAGCATTTCCTGTTCAGTCTCATCTGCCATTTTCCTGATTTCACAACCAGCCTCCAGATGTCAAAATATGAAGGTGAAACTGAATGAAATTGTTTTTCTATCAGAGTTTCCTAACTCAAACAGACCAAGATTATCCTATACCCCTGATGCCCCAATGAATTGGTCAGTCATCCCAAAGTAAACGCTTGACCCCATAATTTTCTAAATCATTTCCAACCTTTATTGTAGTTTAAAACAAAAAATTATGCTATACTTGAAGGCCATTTTAGCTGAGTTATAAAATTTGCTTCTATACATCTTGCCAGAGTAAAATGGGCCTTGGATAATCATTGAAACAAATACAGATGGTCCCTGACTTATGACGATTCAACTTAAAACTTTTTGACTTTGTAATAGTACAAAAGCATTCTGCATTTAGTAGAAACCAAGCTTCAAATTTTGCATTTTGATCTTTTCCTAGGCTAGTGGTGTGTGGTATGATACTTTTACATGAGGTATTCAACACTTTTTTTAAAAAAATAAAATAGGGTTTGTGTTAGATGATCTTGCTCAACTATAGGCTAATGTAAGTGTTCTGAGCACATTTAAGGTAGGCCAGGCTAGACTGTGTTGTTCAGTAGGTTAAGTATATTAAATACATTTTTGACTTACAAAATTTTCTTATCAGGATGTAGCTGCATCATGAGTTGAGGCGTGGCTGTAATGTAAGAAGTCTACAAACAACACTGACAGCCTATTGCTATTTCAATGTCTCTAGGATTGCATTCTTAATTTCAATGTAGATTTAGACCATTGGTTTCTGTTTCTGTTGCAACCCTTATTATATAACATGAATCTGGCTCCTAGGCATGGAAGAAACAGGTAAAAGTGCACTGTGAAACACCATAGTGCTATGTAATTGTTGGCTATATTGGTTTTGTGGCACTTCTCTATTCTTTGTGCATTTTGGGTTTTGAAATACGTGAGTTTTATTATATTCTCCTGGGGAAAATGGCTTGTGTTATCTTTTTAATGTCCTCTCATATACCCCAAAGCTTGGGAATTCGTAGATTCAAGTAATTTTAGGAAAGAAGGACTCCTAAATATTACCTAGTTGAGTTGTTTCTTTTTTCAGAGACCTGGAAAGGTAAGATGCCTTGCCCAAGATCATAAAGCCAGTTAGTGGCAGAGCTGAGATAGGAACCCTGTAATTCCCAGGTACTCAGCTTAGTATTTATTCTTCAATTCATTCTTTAGGAATCTTTATTAGCAACATCATCAGCAATCAAAGCTTGTTTGTTTTGCCCATTTTGGTTGGTGTGTATTCTATGTTACAGTCACGTTATTTCTTAAAACTAGAGGTTAGATGTAACCAGGGGCATTACTCTAGTATAGCCTAACTCCGAATTTCTTCCTCCATTGATGAGCTGGTGGGAAAAGCTCTTGACCTGCCACTGGAAGACCTGGCTAAATTCCTGCAGTGCCACTTTTCACTCATCTGTGGTTTTTTTTTTGTTTGTTTTGTTTTTTTTTTTTGGAGACAGGATCTCTCTTTGTCACCCAGGCTGGGGTGCAGTGGCATAATAATAGCTCATTGCAGCTTTAAACTCTTGGGCTCAAGCAATCCTCCCACCTCAGTCTTCTGAGTAGCTGGGACTACAGGTGTGCACCACTGTGCCTGGCTAATTTTTTTGTTTTTTATAGAGACCAGGTCTTGCTGTATTGCCCAGGCTGGTCTCAAACTCTTGGCCTCAAGTAATCCTCCCACCTTGGCCTCCCAAAGTACTGGGATTACAGGCATGAACCACCGTGCCCAGCCCACCTGCTGTTTTAATTTGGGTCATCACTAACCCCTCCGAACCTTTTTCATGATAGATAGAATGGGAATAATACTTGTCTATTTTGTGTCTTGGAATGTGACCCTCATAGCAATTCTGAGAAATTTATAAAGGAGTACTTTGTGTGCGGTTCTTGATCCTTTGGTTATGTTGTTTTAATAGGGACATCAAGAGTGTCACTCCAAACCCCCAATATCTGTTAGTGAATAAAAAGATGATGATGGAGAAAATGTTTTGCAAATTGAAAAATGCAGTCTAAAGTGGTCTAATACTGTTACCAAGTACTCCCCAAAAGTTTTCAAATTGGTACCTTGGGATCAAGAAACTGCTTCACTCTGCTATTTGCTGTGCTTTCTTATCTTTCAGAATTTTACCCTTCCGTAAAGACCCCTTTCAAATGCTTGATTTCTCTTCTGTTTTCTCTGATTCACTTTCCCCTTACCCAGAATTAGCTTGGATCTCGTGTTTATTTATCTTCTACTTAGTCCAGAACTAGAATGATAGCAACTTTAGGGACTGCTCTCATGAAGCATTTAGGAGAAGGCCTTGCATATGATGGTTACACAGTAATATCTTTTAAAGTGATATTTAGGGAAAATGTATTTTTTTTAGTGTTGTTTCTCAATTTCTTTCTTATAATTTTAATTTGAATTACCTATTTAGAGTTTAAATAATAGTATATGGGAAAAAAAATCTTAAATGCCCTCTAGTATATATTCTTTTATGGGCTGGGATTTGAATGGTTGAAAAAAGTAGCATTTTAGAGGATTAACATTTACAAATTAATATATCAAAACATCTTTTTTGAAAACCTTCATTTAAAAATATTTTTCATTTATATTTTCCTTTTCTCTCTAAGTGATCATATTTAAGTATTATAAGTTAAGGATCTGGGCAAATAATTCCTCAAAAATTATATTAATTTATATTTAAAAGGAAGAGCATTTATTTACTCGTAGCAAACCAACTTTAAGTATAAAAATGTATTGCCTTAAAGACTGACGACATATTCAAGATGGCAAAAAGAGTCTTCCTACCCCTTTAAAAAAGTAAATGCAGAAGCCATTGTAGCAGTGATACTTCATGTTTTCTTTTCTAGTAGTAGAGTGTTTTAAAATGATAAGAAGTATTCTTTAAAATATTATGGTCAGAAAGAAAAGATATTTATTGTCTAGGAGACTTGTGCTTCTAATAGCTTTGCCTGGAGTTATGATGGAAATTTTGACAGAATCATAACTCAAGTTGACATTAATGGGAATCACTTCGTTATGATTTTGTGTAGCCCAATAAAAAGGTCATTTGAAAATGTTAGATAATCAGATGGTTTAGTGACCGAGTAGAAATAGTGCTTTATTTTTTGGGCATTTCAGTGTGTTAATCTCTGGGTGCTTCTACTAAGTGTAGATTTAGTGTGTACTCTTCCTTTGACAGTTAACACCTCTTACAGCTATACTGATTACTAGTCTAGTCACAGTGAATGGCTGACATTTCTATGACTACTGACTCTTTTTTTTTTTTTTTGGAGACAGAGTCTTACTCTGTCACCAGGCTGGAGTGCAGTGGCACGATATTGGCTCACTGCAACGTCTGCTTCCCGGGTTCAAGTAATTCTCCTGCCTCATCCTCCCAAGTAGCTGGGACTACAGGTACGCACCATCACACCCAGCTATTTTTTGTATTTTTAGTAGAGATGGGGTTTCACCATGTTGGCCAGGATGGTCTTGATCACTTGACCTCGTGATCTGTTTGCCTTGGCCTCCCAAAGTGCTGCGATTATAGGCGTGAGCCACTGCCTGGCTGAATACTCTTGTAAAGGTTTATTACCAGAAGATAATATTGCTTCTGACGTCTCTGAGTAGGTGGTCCCCCTTCACTTTTCTTAGTCTTCTGCCATGACCCTTCCTTGTATCTGTATAGCAGAGGTGGTTCACATTAGTTGGTCCTTATCCTTAGTTCTAACATAAATGAATGTGGAATACGGCAAGGAGACCAAGAGAGCTAGCTGTATGCTAGCACTGGCTCTGACAGCTAACAAGCTTTAGGCTTTGAGCAAAGAACTCCTCCTCTTCAGATTTCATTTTCCTGATTTGTAATATGTGCATTGGATTAGGTGATCTCAGAGATACCTCTGCCTTCTAAGATTTTATATTCATCAAAATTCATCTGCCAGAATGGCACTGTGATAATTAGATAGGCTGCCAGCTGGATGCAGGGAAATAGCAGAGCTAAAAGCTCCAGTCTAAACTATCCCTGGTGAATATTCATTTTTGCATATTTTAATAACAATATTCTCAGTGTCCCACCTCCACCCAAGTCACTCACTTAGCAAGACCCTTTCTTTTCCTTCACATTTTACAACTCTGTAATTTAACAGAGTCCATTAGTACCAACAAAATGGAGTAACAGTGATATTTTAATATATGGCGTGCACCGTTAGTATCATTCCTAGTATTTGAGAAACTAAATGAAAGATTTTTAGCTTTGACTTTTAAAGAAGGAAAAAAATTACCTTTCTTTATTTAATGAGGAAAAAAGACCTCCAGTAAAGAATAATGCACCAGAATTGTTATTCACTTCACACTCATTCCTTTTTTGGCTTGCAGAGCCTCATATGTTCTTAAGCATAAAATGCAGGATGACATATTAAATGAAGGGACATTCTGGAAAATAAAGTAGACAAAATGACTTTACTCTCAAGGATAGTTGTGAAGTAAAAACCAAAATAATAGCTTATTCATAACTATTTGGAGGCATTTCTTAAGTCCAGAAAGGTCAGAGGGAAATTGAATAAATGTCAACACTGTTTGTCAGGTGGGGAGACTCTCAACGTCTCCTGAGGAATTTAATTTATATTAATGAGAAGTGAGACCTGCTTAGGGCTCTCTCAGATATTGCTCTGGTGTCAAATTTTAATGATTTAACTTCATGGAAAGAATTCCTAACAAATTATCCAACAAGATAACCTCACATAAGATTGCTTTTTAATTGTGAGGCCTCAATTACTCTGACCTCACCAAACCACAGGCACACGTTGGGGCTTCTTGAGGACTTGCCTCACCAAGTCGATAACTTGTTGTCAGTGCTGGCCTTTGTAGGGGACCAGGTGAGCTAAGTGAGATTCTGATGATAAAGTCTAATTCAATTCAGCAGACATTCATGAAGACTATAATTGGGGCAATGTGTGAGTGACAATAGTAGGTACCATTTAGGAACACTTAATGTGTATCAGGCTCCTACTTAATGTTTTATGTTCCCAATTTCTAATCTTCACAGCAATGTTACAGAATTACAGATGTGGAGAAGGTGACTCTGATGTTAAGTAACTTGCTCAAGATGGTAAGTATTGCCAAGTAGCTAGCAGAACCAGAATTTGTTAGGTCTGTTTGCCTTTCAAATCCATGGCTTTCCACTACTCACCTATGTCTTAGGGTTTTTTCTTTCCTCATCTAACGTTTCAGTGTTCATAATGGCTTCTCATTGCCTGTCTACGTTTCAGATACTGTGCTTGGTGTTTTATTATGCAAACCTACTGAATAGATGATAGTAGCCCCACTAATGAAAAAGAAGGGATGGAGAATTCAGCAGCTTGTCCCAGATCACACAGCTAGAAAACAGCAAGACTAGAATTCTAACCGAGATCTAACTGACCTTCCAAACCTATGCTTTATCATTAGAAAACAGTGACTTTAACCATGTTGTGCTGAGTTGCTCCAAAAGTATTAAAGCAGGGCCTGTATGCTCTAATAGCTGAAAGTCTACATGGGTTGAGATGGACATGGACTCAAGTGTCTATAAAGCCAAGCAAAATAAATGGGAAATGAAGTGATTTTAAAAAGATGCTGGGGAAGTACAGAAGTAGGGAAGATTAATTCCAAGTAGAAGGCATAGAATGGTTTTGCCAATGAATTGGATTTTTAAAATACAAAGAATGAAAAGAAACACATTTCAGGCAGAGTTTCCCCTTGAGTACAGCTTTGGTCACTTCACTTAGATTTGGTTGGTTAGTGTTTTTGTTGTTAATTTCAATTAATTGGTAACTTTAGTTTTAATTTTCTCATTGGCTCATGTCTTATTTAATAGTTGTCAGAATCTTTGATTTTGTTGTTGCTGTTATTTAGTAAGTTATTTTTATTTGTACTGTCTTGGGATTGGAGAAAATAACTGAATCATTAGTTTATGAATTTATAAAGGTTTTCTACATGGCCTGTGAAATGACCAATTTTTATAAATGTTTCATGGATATTTGAAATGAATATTTCAATGTAGATGAATTTTCTAAATAGTTCAAAGGTAGAAACATGTTTATTAGATTATTTGAATCTTCACATCTTTATTTATTGTCTAATAGCTAACAAATTCTCAGACAAGAATCTCCTACTTGTCTTTTGGGTTCAAAGGCTTTTTCTCATATTCTTAGTTTTTAATTCATATAATTGATGATGTGTGTTTGGGTATATATAACTTTGTGATTATTATGTCTTCTTGGATTATACCTGTTATCAATATAAAATATCCATCTTCGCTGTATTTATTTATTTTTGCTTTAAATTCACTCTGTTATGAATATTACTGTCATTAATTCTGTTTATATAACAGATAAATTGTTGCCCACATTTTGCTTTAGAGTTGTCTTTTATATTAACAGGTTTTTACTCCATCAGATGGTCTTTTAAATAGTTTTACCAACAAACATTTATTTTGATTGCTCATATGATTGATTTTATTTCTGACGTTTTATTTTATGTTTTCTGATACTTTTTTGGTATGTTTTCTTTTACCTCCTTTTCTTTCTTTGACTTTGTTGATTTTTAAAAAATTCTTGAAAACTATATTTTCTTTCTCTTTTCTACTAGTGGCAGCCTTTTAATCAATACCTACATACTTTATCAGTACTAAAAATGAAAATATCCATAGCCTCCAACCAAACAAGAAAACATATTTATCATGCTTTGATTTATCCTTTTTTCTTCTCCTTCCTTCAGTACTTCAGATGTTTTATGGAAATAATATGAGATTTTATTTCCACATCATTATCTATATAGCTGTACTTTACCTGTATGTATTTAACGTTGAGTTTTACTGAGTTCATTGTTCACTACTATTTCATGCCGGCTATACACTCCTTTCTTGAGTTTTTGTTTGGATTAATTTTTCATTTCACTGCAGTATTTTCTCAAGTAATTTTTCCATAAAGTGTAAATGGGTGAATAGTATGATAATATCATATCATCAATGACCTCCATATTGCTAAATCTGAATGATCAGTTCTTTGTCCTCACCTTACTTAAGCTCTCAGTAGCAACTGGCAAATGACTGCTTTCTTGTCTTCCTTTGGTTTTTAAGATACCAGTTTCCCTTTGTTCTTTTAGTTCACTGGATACTGTTTCTTGGCTGGCTTTTATTTATCTCCCCAGTTTCATGATGTTAGGGTATCCCAGGGATCATTCCTCAACTCTCTTTTCTTTCATTTACTTGCATTCTCTAGGCGATTCCATCTAGGTTTGTGGCTTTGCATTTCATCTGTATAAATCCAAAGTTACATCTTTAGCTCAGACCTCTCCTGTGACTGTGTGTTTTCCATTGTGTACTTTATATCTTAACATGCCTCAAATGACTTAACATGCTCCAACATGTTAAGTATTTTATGTCCTAATTCTTTTTTCTTAGAATTCTTATCAGACCAATTCTTGAAAAGCTTTTGGGAAAAACTGTTTATCTTTCCTCACAGAGTGGAAAATCTCTTCTGTGTTAGTTTTGGGTGCCAGGCAGATTTGCATTATCTGTTTTTGCATTAATTGATCTCATTTGTTCACTTTGTGAAAAATATTCTTTAAAATTTCTGATTTATTTATGGTTTCCTAATATTTCAGTGCTATATTTCTTTTTGTAATTGTTTTTGTTATTACCATAGGATTTTTTGAGAAGGATGGGAGGTAAGTGTGTAGGGCCAGTTCTGAATCTTTAAAATGGAAGTGCATAAAATGTGCTTTCCTTTTGTTCATTCACAGCCATATCTATCCATTTAAAAAATTAGGCATTTTTCCATTTGCATGTGTATATGTGTGCTTTAATTTATTAAGTCTAATGATAATGCTCACTTCTACATATGAATTTTCAGAGCCTCTTATAATAGTTCCACAGCTCTAAAATTGGGAAACTGCTGCTATGAATGTATAGTAGAAACATAGTCATTAGGAATGGTGGGCATATTGGTATCCCTAAAGAGTAGAGTAAAATTCATTTTCATCTAAAGGAACCCAATCATCTTGTTTCACATTTAGAAATCATCTTAGGTCATTGCCTGTTACTCTCATGGAAAATTCAGAGTAAGGAACACAGGTGCAGGAGAAGAAATGGGCAGGCAGCTATGCAGAGATATTATCAAGATAACACTTTCCTTCACATTCTGTAGACTGTAGAGAAATGGTTGACAAGAGAGCTTTAAAGGTATTGTTTTAACTTAGATATGAGCTGTGCTTATTTATGACAGCTATTTTACTTTTTCTTTTTTGTTGTTATTGTCAAAACAAGGCCAGTGTTTTTCCACATGAACCGGATTTCTGGACACACTTCCCACTCAACAGTCGTATGATTCTGAGTGTCTCAGTCACTTTTTTTGAATGCTTTGTGAACCTTCTGAATGTGGAGTTAGCATGTCATAAAAATAACTGTTTTTTTCAAAAACAGTCTTATGTTTAAATTTAATTTTCTATATATGTAGTTTTTCTTCCAACATTTTTAGATTCAACCATCAGACACAAATGTCTTTTTACATCTGTGTGGTTAACGTTGAGCTGAATCTGCTTTGTTAGTTTTGGACATGCCTTTCTACCCTGTCCCCCATACATACACCCATTAAGATGTTTGTCTAGCTCTACTAACACTGAATGCTGGAATCTGCAAAGTTACAGAATTGAGAGGATTTAGATCACATTTCAGTTGAGAGAAAGCATTAGAGAAAGGGCACAGATTCTGGAAACAGACAAATAAGTTTGGATGCAGCCCTGCTACCTGTAAACTGACTTGTGGGACCTTGGATAAGGTACATATCTTTAAAAAGGTGGATAGTAATACACACCTTGTTAGATTGTTGTGGAGACAATTACATGAAATTATTGCCCAAGGTTAGGTGTGGAATAGTAGCTGAGTCAGTCAGTGTTGTCCAAAGAAACAGAAGCAATGTGTGTGTGTATGTGTGTGTGTGTGTGTGTGTGTGTGTATGTTTTTTATGTGTGTATGTGTGTGTGTGTGTGCACGTGTATGTGTATTAAGAGATTTGTTTTAAGGAAATGGCTTATGTGACTGAGGAAGCTGACAAATCCAAAATCTGTGGGGCAGGCCAGCAGGCTGGAAACTCAAGTGGGATTTCTTTGTTAGTCTTGAGTAAGAATTCCTTCTACCCTAGGAAAACTCAGTTTTTGCTGTTAATGCTTCCAACTGATGGATAAGACTCACCCAGAATATAGAAAGTAATAACTTTTACTTAAAGTCATCTGATTGCAGTATTGATCCCATCCTCAAAATACCTTAAAAGCTAGATCTAGACTAATGTTTGACCAAAACAACTGATCATAATTGCCCTACCAAGTTTATACATAAAATATACCATCATAATATTTAATAAATGGTAGCTAGCTCAATTACTATCATTTTATTCCATAAACATCTCTTGAGGATCTACCATATACCAGGCACTGTGTTAGGTATGGGTGTGTGCATACATGGAAGTGAGGGAAAGGGGGAGGGATAATGATTGATAAGTTATACCATCTGCTCTCTAGGCATCTATGTTCCAATGGGAAAGACAAACCAAAGGGAAATTATAACATATATGGAATTATGGATAGATATATGATACTATAAAATATATATTTATGCTTTTCTATTGTACTTATTTTTATCGATACCTATATTTATCTTGGTAAAATTCTGTCCATCTATCCATCCTTCCATTTACCCATCTAATCTGAAGGACCTTGTTTCCACTTTTGCCTTGAGTTGAAGGGAAGAGAAAAATAGTCTTGGATGAAATTACTCTGAATAAGCATTGGTTGATGTCAAACAGGGGAACGAACCTCTACCATGATTATAATGGGTCAGGTAGCTTTGTTGTTTTAAAAGGTATTTCTAAGACGCTCTTCAGAAGCAATGCATAAATAAAATAAATTTTATATGTGAACCAAAGCTAAAGCTCCACTCCTCTGCAGGTTTTGTGATTTTGCTCTAGAAATTATGTACTATTAAATTATGATTCATCCATATAATAAAATATTATGAGTCTGTTAAATACTTTTAAAAGCATATTTGATATTCTTTCAATATGTTAGGTAGGGGACATGAATTTAAAATGTTACTTGGTATAATCTTTATATGCATTGAAAAAGACTGGAAGAAAATACACCAAAAGCTTTATGGTACCTATTTTTGGACAGAGAGATTATGGCTGGTTTTGATTGACTGCTGTATATGTTTCTGTATTTCTTAAGTTTTCTAATTTGAATGTCTATTACTTTTATAGCAGCAAAAATATGTGATTGATGGGGAGTAATAAGTTTCTTCGATATAGTATATGCCTAAGCAAAATATACAAGTTTGTATGAAATAATTTGAAAGCTACTTGTTTTTTACAAAATGTCTTGGTATTTAAGTACTGTAGCACTTGGCATTACTAGATTCAGAAAAGGAAGGATGAGTACCATGTACAGATTTTCGTAGGCTTTTTGAATTGACAGGAATGCATGAGAGAGGGTCTGCAAAAAGCTAATCAGCTTTATTTAAAAAAAAACACAAAAAACAAAAATCTCAAAACGCTCTGCTTAGAGATTGTAGAAAAAATGGATAATCAAAGGATCCATCTTTCACTTTATAATGAAAAGACCTTTAGGGCATTAAAAAATTAATGATTCCAAGTGAACTGAAGGAAAGCTAGAGGTTGGGAAAACTGGACATAGTGTGGATTGCAAGTTATCTACTCTAAGCCAACCCCTCTGGGTATGAGGACAATTAGACAGTAAATGTGGCATACCATCTAGCATTCTGAAACAGTGTTTTCAAACTGTGGTTCCTCCAAACAGCTGCACCAACATCAGCATAACCTGGGAACTTGTTAGAAAAGCCAGTTCTACTGTGAAGGGAGGGAGGACTTTAAGAAATCTTCCAAGGGAAAAATGGAATCTTCTGTAGACAGCCAAAAAGGGGGGAAAAAGTTGTTCTCCAGGTGATTCTTTTCTGTAGAAAAGGGTCTTTAACCTGATGTTTCATGTCTACACTCTTCCTCTCTGTTATTTGCTTTGTTTGAAAGTCTTTCCTATAAACTTGTTACAGGAAGAGGATATTTCATAACTTTTTACTCTGTCTTGTCTTTGCCACATCTGGGTGAGGTTGCAAAGTTAACTGAGGCATAAAGAACTTAAATGAGCATTCAAGTTAAAAAGTAACTACTTAAATGAATATTCTACTGAAGGCAGTGTCAGAAAAGAATCACGTTTTCAAATTCTGGAATCAGAACTCTATGCACAGGAACAATTCATGCTTAGATTTTCCTATAAACAAACTGACAATTTGAAGAAATTAATTGTGGAAGATTTTTGCAATTTTTCTATTCCTTTTTCTTTTAATTATTAAAAATGTAATATGTTTTCTTGTTTGTATGGTTATATCTCATTGCTGTTTATTCTTAGTTCTAGGTATTCTATACTGGCAAAGCAAACCTTTTGGGGGCCTTGTGGTGAGTATAGGAAAACAAGACCCTCTAGTGGTTATTTTTAAACTGAGCCCTCTCTTACCTTCTGAGAGCTAAGACAGGGGCCAGATGCAGTGGCTCACATCTGTAATCCTAGCTTTTTGTGAGGCCAAGGTGGGAGGATCCCTTGAGCCCAGGAGTTTAAGGTTGCAGTGAGCTATGATCACATCACTTCACTCCAGCCAGGTGACAGAGTGAGACCACGTCTCCTAAAAACAAACAAGTAAGACAAATTTAGATTAGTGCTTTGAGATCTTTGATTTCATCTTTATTTTCTTTTGAAAGAGGGTTTATTTTCAAGTAACTGTGGTGAAGTGAAAGCTAACAAAAAATCAAGAACTTGGTGTTTAGAGAAAAAAAATTAGTTGAGATTTTTAGAACAGTGCATTGTAGTGGATCAAAAAAATACCGAAATACATGCCACTTAGAGCAAATAGGTAAGACGGGGCAGTAGAAACTGAGAGTGTCCCAAAAGTTGAAATGAGTAGAAAACTCATCAGCTGAAGCAGTTTGTAAGCCAGGTGAATTTTTTGTTTGTTTTTTTAAGCACAAAATGCATATACAGTGGACCCTTGAACAACATGGGTTAGGGGCTCACCCCCACTGCAGTAGAAACTCCAAATACAGCTTTTGGCCCCTGATAACTATTGATAGCCTACTGTTAACTAGAAGCATTCCCAATAAAATAAACAATTAAAACATATTTATATTCTGTTCTTACAATTATGTAAGCTAGAGAAAGGAATATGTTATTAAGAAAATCATAAGGAAGAGAAAATATATTTACTACTCATTTAGTGGAAGTAGATCATCATTAAGGCCTTTATCTTCATCATTTTCATTTTGAGTAGGCACTAAATTATATTTTCTAAATTGAAGTGGTTCTGTGATTTGGGATTAAATTGCTCTTTGAATGACAGAAGATAACCAAGAGAAACATGATAATTATTTTTTTATCACAATACCTTTTCAAATAGTTTGTTTTTAATTACCTCTCTTATGTGGCATATAAGTTCTGCTCCTTAACATTTCTATAAGTTGAATTTAAATTCTAAGCATTTCCCCCTCTTTTTCTTCGCTTCACTTTTTTTTTTTTTGAGCTGGAGTCTTGCTCTGTCGCCCAGGTTGGGGTGCAGTGGTGCAATCTCAACTCCGCCTCCCAGGTTCAAGCGATTCTCCTGTCTCAGTCTCCTGAGTAGCTGAGATTACAGGCGCGTGCCACCACACCTGGCTATTTTTTTTTTTTAATTTGTAGTAGAGATAGTGTTTTACCAGATTGGTCAGGCTGGTCTTGAACCCCTGACCTCATGATCCGCCCGCCTCGGCCTCCCAAAGTGCTGGGATTACAGGCGTGAGCCACTGCACCCCGCCCCCTTCACTTTTAAATCTACCTTTTACACTTTATTTTTAATTTGATAAGAGAGAAGGTGTGATTTTTAGAGCAGGATAAAATCTCATATAGCTTTACTGGACTTTTTCTTATATAAGCAAATAATCTCAGTGTAAACGGATTTTCTGTTTCTGTGTTAGCACAGACCACTGTCCATACTTCAGAAGTGTGTCCTTGGCTGTGAAACCCAGAGTAGAGATGATACCTTGGACAGAATTTGATTTAGGGAATGTTGTAGACAGGTATAAGTAGGTAATGAAGCAAGGATATTGTTTTGATATCTTGGAAATCATTTGCTTCCTATTCTTCCTTAAAGAGTAAGGTCTGGAGCTTCACCCTAGCCAGATATTTAGTAAATTTTTATCCAGTAACATCATTATCAACAACAACATTTATTTAGAGTACATCATCATCAGCAACAACATTTATTTAGAGCTTATAATGTGCTAGACTATACTAGGTGCTTTATGTATATTATCTGATGTATCTTTGTAGCAATCCTATTGTAAAAAGGAATATTATTGTCCCCATTTTGTAAGGGAAAACAGAAGCTCAGAGAGGCCAGCATCTTGCCTATTGTCACAGTTAGAAAATGACAGCTCTGGGATTTGAACCCAGGTCTACCAGAATTCAGTGCCCAAACTCTTAAGCATTAGGCTTTAACACTTCACAAGAGATTTATTAAAGAACCAGAAAAAAAAAAAACCCAAACAAACAAACAAACAAAAACCCTCAAAACACGATGTAGGGGTAAATAGAGCCATGATCCAGAACTGAAAATTATCTTAAACAGCTGACTGTCTAGATTAATGTATTTCTAAAAAGAAAAAGGGAAAAGCTGAGGCCTAGAAGAATTATGGCACATGCTCAGGTTCATACAACTAATATAGGGTAGAGCTGATCTACAGCCAGTTCTCTTGACTTTTTGAGCGGTGCTGTTCCTATGCCCCTTGATGTGTTTGTCCTCCATGGTAGGTGAATACTTGGTATAATCCAAGTGTGGAAGAGGAACAGACGTTAAGAGTGTGGCTGTGGACTCTTGTATTGGGAAGATGAACTCAAGCCAGTCGGCCAAACTTCTTAATGTATCAGTGCTACATTATTGATAGCTGCCCTTATGACTAGACTAGATCTTCTACCATGTTCAATTGCAGTGACTTACTGTCATATGCACATCATATTATGGGGAGGAGAGGGAGAGAAAGAGAGGGAGAGGGAGGGAGGGAGTGAAGGAAGGAGAGAGAGAGAGAGAGAGAAAATGAAACTCTCTTTCACAATATGAGAATCTATCTTTCACGATATGAGTGGTTCCCTGTGCTATTCCTGGAGCCAGCCTGAGATGTGAGATGTGAACCTGCTATTTCTCAGTTATATCGGTTGCCATATGTGTCTCATGTTGTGAGCCTCTTGCCATGCTGGGTGTGATTTTGGTGTTGAAAGATAAATGATTTTGTAAAATATGGTCCAACTTATTCATTTGGTTCACAGCAGAAAAATAAAGATCTGCTCTAGTACTGGAGGGGGGCTGGCTGAGTTGGACTCATTGAGTGATGTTACAGTCTTTGTTTCCATGAACTTTTTTTTTTGAGTAATAAAAAAATCCATGAACTTTTCTAAAGAACATTAAGGTTAATCTTGACTGTGTGATTTGCTAGTCTAACCTCATATATGTTTATTATATGGAATTTATTTTTGCATTTCCCTACCGGTTCCAATATGTAAGTGTCTTTCTGAAAAAATGTTCTTCCCATTGCAGCCCTACATTGATACCACTATCTAATTATAAAGAGCATATTCTGCCAATGATAATTCTTAATCTCATAATACTCTAATCTGAAGCCTATACATCTTGGAATATTATATTCTTACAGGTGGACAGTGATTTATTGATAAGCTCAGAATATTAGCTTTCCAGTCTTTCAAATGCCCATCTAATATTTCCAAGACATATATTTTATTTAACTAGTTTTTTGGTGAAACCCCCATCATTGAAGTTAAACTTACATTTAAATCAGTAACTTTTAGGTCTAGGATTATCTTCTTTTAATAGTCATAATCAAACTCACAATCATAATTTATTTATAATTCATATACATTGTAAGTGCTTTGTTTTAAATGATTATAACAAGTTATGTTCAAGAGATTTATGCAATTTATTTTAACATACCAAAAGGAAGTCATCAAAATTTACAGATTGAAATATATCTAGTTTTTTATGTTATCTTTTATTAGTTCTTTCCCTTTCTTAGTTTAACACAGTTTTCTGTTCTTAAAATTCTAGTATTGGTGACCCTATTCTCATTTGCCTTTTGATGGGAAAAGTAGAACTAGACAAAACATTTTTAAAAAAACTTTTTTAAAAAATCACGTTTTGCTCTAAGATTTTTTCTTTCTATTTGAATACTTTACATTTTAATTGCTCATTTAAACCTTTTAAAATCTTATCCCTAGCTTTCCTTTATTAATTAGTTTTAGCCTTTCATTTCTGTTGTTTCCTTTTGGGCTTCTATTCATTTAACAATTTCTAATTTTCACTAGTTTTCTTTTTTTCTATTTCCTGCTTTTTCTTAACATTATTATTATTATTATTATTATTTTAGGAAAGACCATGTATTCTGATGCTTTAAAATTTTTTATTCTTCCCTTGGTGCCTTTCTGTTAGATTCTACAAGTTGTTATTTCTATAGGAATATCCATTTAATTTTATTTATTTATTTTTAAGATGGGGTTTCACCATGATGGCCAGGATGGTCTTGAACTCCTGACCTCAGGTGATCCACCCACCTCGGCCTGCCAAAGTGCTAGGATTACAAGCGTGAGCCACTGTGCCCTAGGAATATCCATTTTAAAAAACAAAGTGAGGTGTCTGGATCAGTATGTGTATTAGGTTATCTATTGCTGCATAACAACATACCCTAAAAATTAGCAGCTTAAAATGACAAACATTTGTATCATAATTGTGGTGGATTAAGAACTCAGGCACAATTTACCTGGGTGCTTCTGACTCAAGAGCTCTGAGGGAGTTATAGTCAGGATGGTGGCTGTGGCTGATGCTCATCTGAAGGCTTGACAGGAGGCGATTCACTTTCAAGCTCAGTCATGTGGTTGCTGGCAGAATTTAATTCCTTATGGGATATTGGACTGAGAGCCTGAATTCCTTACTGTTTGTTGGTTTGGGGACTCCCTAGGTTCTTTGCCACACAGGCTTCCAAAGGGCAGCTTACAACATGGCAACTGGTTGCCTTCAGAACAAGCAAATGTGAGAGCAAGACAGAGTACTTAAGATGGAAGCCATAGTCTTTTTGTAACTCCAGAATAATTGCTTCATCCATGCTCTGTTTGTTAGAGGCAAGTCACTTGGTCCAGCCCATATTCAAGGGAGCAATTACATAAATAGCAGGGGCCCAGATTATTGGGGACTATTTTAGGGGCTGCTTACCATTGTATGTGTTTTAGAAGCAGACCATGATGCATACTTACAGGCAGCAAAAGCAGAGTTCTCATGGAACATGGAAGGCATGGAATATGCAAGGCAGTAGAAATACAAGTTTGAGATAGTATCTCAGACTACAAGAGTAGAACAGTAGCAGGGCTTTGTAAAAATATAGATAGTGAGAAATAAATAGTTTCAGATGAAGATTAAAGAAGTTTCTTATCAATATTAATTTTGGTCTACATACTTCCTATTCATTGAAACTACCTAGGTTTTTGAAACGAATTAAAACAAATCACATCCAAAACTAAGAATAACTATGCAATTTATGTTCAGGAATTTATCATAACATTATTTTTAAAAACTTATCTGCATATACTTTTCTTTTTTTCTCAAGTTTATTTTTTATTTTCCATGTACATCTTCATTTCTCTTGGCAATATAGTGTTTTCCCCCTTGTGTATATAAGTGTATTGCTTTTAATTGCTGAGATTTTTATCATAAACTATCTTGCCAAATTTCTTTTTAAGTATTGCCACTATGTTTAATGAATACTAAGGCATGGCAGAGTTAAGGATAATAAACAAGGGATAGTGAAGTGTTCCTGGGCTAGCAACAATGGGAAGCTATCACTACCCCAAGCATGTAAGGGCAAGAGGAAGGAGTCATGTCTCTGGAAACTAGCAGGAGCTGAACATATGAGGGAGGGAATGCCCAGCTGGAGCAGGAATGCAGCCACTGCTTGTGTTCTGGCAGGGAAGAATCCAAGGAGATGAGTGGCCCAACTTTGCTCTCCTCCTAAAATCCTCTTATCTCTTGCTCCGCCTTGGCTGAACCTATGAGAATTCAGAAGGTAAAGGAGCCCAGTTGATGCAGGCCATGCAGATCAGCCTCTCGGGGCAGAGTGCAGCATAGAAGAGAAGGGGAGAGAATGATGCTTGACAGGGCAAAAGGAGAATATTCCTCAAAGAAATAAGTCTTTTAAATTCTTTGTATTGTCTGTGTTTGGATATTAGCCTATTTGAATGTATCCACTGTGTAACTTTAAAAGTTTTGAGTTTTTGTTAGTCTTTCTACTCGAATGACTCCATAATGGTTACAATGACGTCTTCAAGAAACTTGGCTGTTGGTTTTCTTTTTTAAGTAGTAGAATATGTTTATGTTTTATTTATGATCACAGGCATGGCATAAGAGTTGTTTTTCCTGTGGAAGTTTGACTTTAAAATGGCCTACAAAGAAGGACTATGCATCCTTGTTACATTTGGAACTATAAAAAATAAATACAGTTTTGTTCACACAAACAAATAATTTTTGTTGGATATTTGTTTATCAGTTTCCTGGAGCCTTGTTTTATAAATACTCATGAACTTGGAGAAAAAGGTCTGCTTGAGAGAAACTGAGACTATATGTAGTCTACTTGCTACCACTTTCTTTTTTTTAAAGTATATCTTACATTTAGAAACAGATATTGTAACATAGAAGCAAAGATGATTGATGAGATTTTTTCGCTAAATATTTACAAATATTTATGGAAGCCTATGCACTTAATGTGAACACACAGAGATAAACAGTGTAGGCATATGATGATTATCAAGACAGAGTCCTTGCTTTAAAATAATTTACTGCCAAGTAGGGTATTTAAGTGCATAAACAACTAACTGTAATGATGAGTAGTGTCCCATAAATAGTCTCTTACAGCGACAGGCAATAGTATAGGAGTGCACAGAGTGATTTCCGAGAAGCTAGTGTTTGAGCTAAACCTTGAGTGGTGAATACAATTATGGTAGAGGAAAGGGGAATTCAGTTTGGGCTCAGGGAATGGCATGAATAAGGCACAACTGAATAAAAATACAAATATGAAGGTGGGGGTGATAATTGTTCAAGACTGAACCTTGGTGAACAACATATACAAGCAATGGCAAGAGTGAAGGGTGTTCAAAACTATGGTAGAAAATTAGGCTGCCAAGAGAGAACAGGGCTAGATTGTCAAGGTCTTGAGTGCTTTGCCAACAATTTTATATTTTCTACATAGACTTTAAAAACTTTTTTGTAAAGGGGAGATAAATAATGGTATAAAGTAAGGGATCAGCCCAAGATGTAAGAGAATGGGTCAGGGAGACTTTTGGTGATAGTGTAGGAGGAATGAGGAGGAATTTGCATGAGGAGGAAGAGGATTTGCTTGAAGGCCATGGCATGGGAAGGAAATGGAGAATATAGGTATAAGACATCGTAAGTGCTGATAATAGATATAGGGGTTTCTTGATTTCTGTTTGGAGTAATTGGTAGAAGGTGAAGCTGTTACCTAAGAGATAATAGAAAAGAAAGAGCTGGCTCTGGAAGGAAGTTAACAAGTTCAATTTTAGATGTATTAAGTTTGAGGTATTAGCATTGGTCTAATGTAGATGTCCATTTAGATCCACTGGAAATTTGTCTGGAGCTTAGGAGTTGCCTGGATTCAGGATAGAAATCTTGGAACATCAGCCTGAAGATAATTTTTAAAGCTGGTGAAAATAAGTGAGCCCTCTCTCAAGGAGGGAGTTCAGCATGAAAAAAAGGGCCAAACAGAGAACTGCCTAAGGAGAGGCTGGACAAAAGTCCATTTAAAAAGACTGAGAAGAAGAGATCGAAGAACTGAGAGGGAAATCAGGGAACTGCAGTTGTCGTAGAAGCCAAGTTTTTAGAAGATTTTTAGAACAATGCGACATTAAGAACTATGTTTATAGCACTTGTAAATTAGTCCTTTCTTTTTCCCCTAGGAGCTTTAAATTCTGCCCATGTGGGTGGGTTGAGGGAGTCTTCAGAATTTGTAGAAGTAGCTCTGGGTTTCTGAAAAATGTGAAGGTGATGCACTGACCTAGTTAATTCCCCTTAATCCTGGGAGGAAGGAAGGGGCTGTGGCTGAAGTATTTATTTCTTGTCATGATAGTTCTTGTCATGAATATTAACAAGTTACTCTTTGAAGTCACAAGTGAAAGAAGGGCCTGGCTGTTCTGTTAAAACACTGAGCATGTAGGAAGAACAATAATGCTTACTATGATGACTTCTCAATCTGGAAATATATTCAGAGCTTGAAACTAACTTACTTTCTTTTTTCTTGAGACAGGGTCTCACTCCTTACCCAGGCTGGAGTACAGTGGCACAATCTCAGCTCAATGCAACCTCTACCTCCCAAGTTCAAGTGATTCTCATGCCTCAGCCTCCCCAGTATCTGGATTAAAGCATGTGCCACCACACCTGGCTAATTTTTGTATTTTTAATAGAGATGGGGTTTTTCCATGTTGGCCAGCCTCAAGTGAACTTCTGGCCTCAAGTGATCGACCCACCTTAGCCCCCCAAAGAGTTGGGATTACAGGTGTGAACTACTGCACCCAGCCAGAGCCTGAAACTTTCAAGCTTTCAGTTTAATTCCATAGCCTTTTTTTCTCCATTTTAAACCTATTTCCTAAATCTAATTTATTTATTTTTGTGTATATGTCTTTAAAAGGTTTTCTAACAATTACATTTGGTAAATAAGTTCTTATTTTTTCTTTTAGTTCTTGTGCTTTTGTTTATTGAGAGAAATTGAAATAACTATTTTTAAATGTTGCACCTTGGTTGCAGGCTGTCACAGGTAATCAAGATGATATGAACCATAGTAAGCAATTTCTTTTGGAACTCTAAGATATTTCTTGAACTCAGGGATTCAGGAACTGAAGTTTGAATTTACTTTACTGTATAAATTACTTTAACATTATAGTACTTTTATACCTTGTTTGAAGATTAAAGAGCTAGACCAAACAAGATAGGTTAATATCCAGTCACCTGTAATGAGGAAAGAGTTAGTTTTCATGTGTGATGCTTTGGGTATCAGTGATACACATAGCTTTATAAATAACTAGGATTTTCATTGGTATTTTCCTCCCATAGCTGTACTGTTTTGATATTAATAGTCTCATCTTTTTTATCTCTTAGGTTTGGAAGAATATAAGTAAGAAATCTGAATAAAGGTTAATGTTGTTAAGTGTGTGTAGGGGTTCAGTCAGAGTGGTGGGCGAAATTATAAGAGAAAAATTAGAGAGAAAACAATGCAAACCTTCTTGGAAGGCTGGGAGGTTTTTGCCAAAGCCTCTGGAAGGAATGAGTGGAAGATGGCAGTTCTTACCTAGAGGCAATTAGGCAGGAGTAAGTACAAAGGAATGTGAGGGAGTTTATCTAAAGAGCTTGTTTACTCATGAGGTCCTAAGAATGACCTTTGAACATCCATGGGTGCATGACTGCTCTCTACTGTGGCGGGGGAGAGCGGTCAACAATGTTATTGCCCACAAATTGTATTTGCTTTAGGCTTCAGAACCTGGTCTTTAATCATTTGTAGGACTGCTCTCTCTGGGGAAGGCGACCGTGTTAATTATCTGCAAGTGTGTTGACTCAAAGCCTCTGTCATTAAATCTATATGGAATAAATGCCCACAGCACCAGTTGGTGAGGGCTGTGGCTGCTGACTCTTTACAGCACCCTTCTCGGGGTCTGTAAGTGGCCTGGACCCCTAGCCTGCTCTTTGACTGGATTATCTGTATCTGAGTGCATTTGTTCATCCATCGCTGGGTCAGGGTCTGTGGGCTGGACCCAACAAGTGTGTTCTTGGTAGAAGTATATGTCACTGTCAGAGTAATGAGATTTAGGGTGAGGTTGTATGTTATATATCTCTGACGGAGATTTTGAGGGGTAGCCAGGAAGGACACCAAACCTCAACCATAGCTGTCTAGTACTGCCATAGGTTCTGCAGAGAGTTCTGAAGAGCAGACCTTCTTAGCAAATGCACATTCTTCCTTGTGCTGGCCTTTGTCCCCAGAGGCTTCCATGGAAGCTATAGGTCTCGTGGGTTGGCCTTAACCACTTGTGAGTGGGTATTGCCTTTATCCTTCTGGTCTATGACTTAGACTAAAAGAAGGCTCCCTGGGCTCCTTTTACTAAGGGCTAATTTTTGTCCTTGGATTCCTTCCATTCCTATCCAATGAGAAAAACAAACCCTAGGGGTAGAGAGAGTACACTAGCATTGCCTTCTAGCCTGGGAGGCAGGAGTCCTGCCAAGCAAGAGTCAGCCTTTTCACATATGGGAAGAGGCATTTCAAAGGAGGACTAGTAACTTCTAGTGATTCAAATAGAGGAATCCAAAAGGAGCATAGAGTGGACCCAAGAACTTTAACTGTCCCACTTCCTAACATGTGGACAGTTTGGCATTGATTCCATAATAATGTCAATTCTTCTGCTTCTCAGAGTGATGGAGGAGGAGTCTTGAACCCTGAGAGTAGTTTGTATCTCTGCATTCAAGAGGGAAAACAGAGAAGCTGGTAGAAAAGACTTCTCAATTTGGGAGATTAATCTGTGTTACATCAGAAGTAGTGAGAAAGGAGAGTTAGGATTTAGAAGGTTTGGGAAGACCTGAATAATGTCGATAATGGTGTGTGCAAAGGCATAAAATATATGGTTTTGATGAGGTTAGAATCATACCTGAAAGCTGAATGGGAATTTAGAGATCATCTGAAGTATGTAATCTGCAGTTCCATCCTGGGCCAAGAGAAAACCTTTCTGTGAGCTTTTCCTGAAGCTGTACTTCAGGCAAATTATTATGCAAGGGGGAATCTATTTGCCATCCCTGAGCAAATCCATGCCTCCCCACCTCCTATACATCAGGAAATAGTCCTTTATATTTGTTGGTGTTGCATTTACAAGGGGCTTCCACATATATTATCACATCTAACTCTGCCTGTTAATCATGGAGGAATAAATCATGACATCCTCAGAGTAAAGCTTCTGACCAGGGTATTTTCTCGTCTTACAACCATGGGTCTGCCTTCTGTTAATAGGATTCTGTATTGGGAGAGCAAACCCTTACAAGTAGGGATAAAGATACTAAGAGGTCTTCCTGTCTTTTACTAAGGTCTGAAATGCTACCAGTTCTAGCAATTGACTTATCTGGGTCCCTTAGGACCTTCTATTAGACTGTGAATATCCATGCAAAAGAGTTATGGGCTCAGATGGAAGTGTGTCATGTAGAAATTGATCATGAAGTGGTACTTTTAGCAGATTGATTGATAGTTTTATGTATGTACTAATTTATTTGATGTTATTAAGAAATTGTGAAGTTTAGAGCATTGCTGTAGTTACTGTGAGGATTAAAATGCTGAAAAATAAATGATCATTTCCCCAAAGATTTTACAGTGTAGCAGGCTGCCCTCCAGTGAAGAAAGGGGGAGATTTTAGAAACAATGCCTGTAGGAAGTGATAAAGAGTGGTGTAGATAACCCTAAGCTTTCTTTTGTAAAAGTTAGATTTGATAACCACTTTGAGGTATTTATTTGGTGGCATTACATACTGTGATAGGGTAAGTTGAATATGAAACAGGTTATCATGGGATAGATGAGATGTTTAATAGGATGTCCTGTGGGCAAAATCCATGAAGGTGGTATAAGAGTTTTTGGAAATAGATGAGGGCCATGATTAAAAGGAAGAAGAACAGAGGCTCAAGTAATACTTCAAAGAATTCTAGGCCCCTAACAGTGAGTAGAGTTGTATTAATGGGTTTTGAAGGAGATAATGCACAAAAAGTTAAATTATGAGGTCACAAAATAGGTAAATTCTGTGTTGTGCATAACAAGCAGGAAACCTGGACCACCTTGGAGTAAACAGTGAACCCTGATGTCAGAGGCCGAAGAAACATGGTTCACTAATAGTTTTTAGTTTTGTTAGCATGAAACTACTTTTTAAAATTAACTTTATTGAGGTGTAATTTATCTACAGTAACACAAACCCAGTTTAGGTACATTTCAGTGAGTTTTGATACATGTATATAGCTGTATAAATACCACCACTGTCAAGATCTAGACTTCATTACTCCAAAATATTCCTGTGCTCCTTTCTAGTCATTCTGTACCCTTATTCTTGGCCCCAGGCAATTACTGCCCTCTGTCACTGTAGATGTCACTCTATAATTTCATATTAATGGAATTGTATAATATGTACTCTTATATATGGTTTTTTGGGGGATTTAGCATAATATTTTTGAGATTCACCCATGTTGTTTTGTATATCAGTAGTTCATTCCTTTTCATTTCTGACTAGTATTCCATTGACTATACTACAATTTCTGTATTCATTCAGCTATTGATGGACATTTGAGTTGTTTCCAGTTTTTTGACTACCATTAAATTCCGGTTTTTGACTACCATTAATCAAAGATGTACATATCTTTGAGTACTCAAATATGTACATCTAAGTAGAAATATGTTTTCATTTTTCTTGGGTGAATATCTAGGAGTGAGATTGCTAGGTTGTATGTTAAGCATATATTTACCTTTATAACAAACTGACAAACTGTTTTCCAAAATGGTTGTACCATTTTTTTTTATTCCTACCAGTAGTATATAAAAGTTCAAGTTCTTCCACATCTTTGCCAACACTTGGCATAGTCATTCTTTTTAATTTTAGCTATTCTAGTAGGCATGTAGTGGTATATTATTGTGTTTTATTTTTTGTTTCCCAGATGACTACCAATATGCTTGGTGGCCATTTATACATGTATTTTTGTGAAGTGTGTCTGTTCAAATCTTTGATTTTTCTTAGTATTGAGTTGAAGGCGCTCTTATATAGCCTAGATATAATTTTTGACCACCAGAAATTATTAAAAATCTTGCCATGATAGTGCTTTCAATGCACTACTGAAATAAAAATAATGATCTAGATGCTAAAAGGTGACACATCTGCTATGATATAGCTCCTTTGAGGATAATAGAGAAATATAGATAAAAATATTCTTTTTGTCATCTTCAACTTATATGATCTCAGATTTCAAAAAAGATGCCTGCCTACATATCTCTTCTTCCAGTACACTCTGCAACCTACTTTAAAAATTTTCTTTTAAGATAACTGCTAGATGAGTGCCAGTTTTATATCCCAATTTTTTTTTTCTGGCAACCCTTTGAGAAACATATGTTTCTAACTTAAGTTACTGCTTTTTCTTCCATATGCTTCTTATTCCATTTCTAGGTATCAGAAAGGCGTTTGGGTTGAATACATGCATGATTAAGACCATGGAGCTTATTGGTAGAGTCAGGCCCTCCAAATAGGAAAGAAAAGAGAACCTGATGACTACCAATTTAAAAGTAACTTAGAAACAAAACATCAAACTCTTTTTCTGCCAATGACTTTAATTTTTAAACTATATAAACACTTGCTCATCAGCTATTTTTGTGTGTGTGTGTGTGCGCGCCATTTTGTGCATTGTTCCAAGCTAAACTTCCTGGGGAAGTAGACAGGCACTACTCTCAAGAGCTCAGAGAACAGGTGCTGGAGGACAGAGAAGGAATTAGGATTCTTGAATGCTTCTTATGCTATTTGTTTCTGGTCTTCCACAACTTTTATGTAATTTATCATCTGCCCTTATTGACTTGGAAGCTTACATGATAGTATTTGGTTCATTGACATTGAGTAAGCATTCTGCAAATGAATTAGTGGGACAAATTTGGTTTCACAATTCCACTACTGCTTAAAGTTACTAAAGAAATCTCTCAATCTGTTACCATTATAAGTGGCCTATTCTAGCCAGTTATATAGATTCAAAACTTACTTTACTATAGAAACTGTAGAGTATGACAGGTCAGTGAAAGCGTTTCAACTTTTAGAAATTGTTGACTTTTCAGACTTGCGTTTCTGGCATTCTGACATTCCAGACTTGAATTGTCTTGAATATAACAAATCAGTGTACAGTAAGCAAAGTGATCTCTGGATGTCTAAAATAGATATATTTCATATCTCATATGGTTTAGGCACAATAAAATTCCTCCAATATCATTCAGAGCTTATGTATTCTTATATTAGGCATGATTTTCATAAGCCTGGTTATTTGTTTTCTGTGTCCATAGCTATTAAAAGCCAAAAAGGTGGGAGTTGGGGGAGGTGGTGGTAAAGAGGGACTCTTACATGCAGAAACACTGATAACAGATTACAGAAGAGAATCATATTTAAAAAAACACATGATTTCAAAGGAAGGCCAATTTGGGACCTTTTAGTATATGTATGGCAAAGCCCAGTGGACCTTAAGGGCATCCCTGTGTCATAGGGTACAGCAACAATGTGATGGCCCTGAATTATAAAGAAGACTTTCAGTTATGATCAATATTCGTTTTGTTCTTTGCTTGCAATAAAACTCTAGATAAATTTCAAACCAAAATGATAAACAAAACTAATAGTGTCAAGATTTAGGGCCTTGACCATCTGGAAAACTTTCTCCTGTTCCTTGCCCTGATGCCTTTGTGCCCTCCCTCTCCTCAGCTGCACATTTACACTTACCCATGAATCCTTCTGACTCACAGGACTCACCCACTGATACCTAGGAAAAACTGGTTTAGCTGCCCTTCCTTTGAGCTCCCTTTGCTTATACTATCATGGCACTAACGACCCCGTATGGTGATTACCTATTTACTTGCCCATCTTTCCCACCAGACTGAAATCTATTTGAGGGCAAGAACCTTGTCTTATTCACCATTATATTAAGCCTAACACTTAGGCCAGTAGTACCTGGCACATGGTAGAGAGTTAAAAAATAATTCTTAAATAAAGGAATGGTTGAATGAATGTTGAATGAATCCAAAATAACGTTTGAGGAACCAGGATTTGTATGCACAGCACTTTGGAAAAACAGCATGCTAAAACCTTTGGAAAATTTGCACTCTAAAATCTGGAAATTTCTATTACAAACTATCACAGTGGATAAGAGTTTAGATTAAGGTGTCTTTCAGTTAGATGTCTTTAAGGTGTGAAAAACAAAACTGAGTCTGAAAAATGAAACTATGTATAAATATTCTAACATGATAAAGAAGTTATAGATTGTCTTTCCTTAAGAGTTCTTATTTGATGTAAAAATATCCACAGAAAATTGAAAAACTGAATATGCTATATTTCTATAATTTAAAAAGATATTTTTGAAAATGATTTGGCTGAAAGAGAACCATCAGAAGCATGTTGTTTCATGGATCTAGTAACTAATAAAATACCCTGGCCTGGAATAATTTAAATCCAGAAAAGAGAAAAAGCTCATTACTGACAAGTTTGCTAATGATAAAAGATTAGATGGCAGTAAATAACATTAGGCAATAGCATTAAAGTTCAAAATGCCGTGTTCAAGTTATTACATTAGGAAGTACATTGATACATACAAATGAAGAGGAGAGCAGGTTTAAAGTACTGTACCAGGAATAAGACAGAGATTAAAGAGAAGGGTTATTAGACACTGGGATGGTTAATGAAAAAGCTTGTAAAACCTCCTCAGACTAGGATAATGGCTTTGAAATTCTTTTTATATGAATGAGCAAAAGTCATAATCATTAATGTTATTTAGTTCTAGAATAAATTGGTGAAGCCCACTAAATACATGAAGAGTTGGATTAGACAGGTATTTTAAGGGTCTTTGATTCAGGAGCCTGACTGCTCTACAAGCCTGTTCTGAGAGATTGTTTTTCCTTCTGCCTTTTTCTCTCCATCTGGGCTCTGGGACAACTATGTTCTTCTACTTTTTCATGTATCTGAGATCATAGTTGGGCTGCTTAAGAACTAGGCTTTCTTCCAAAAAAGCATATTTGATTGTTGCCATTTTGACAGTGTTGTCTTAAATATAAAAAGGCACACTTAAAAACTTTTTTTAATGACCAGTAGGCATGATAGGCATGTGTGGGTGTCATCCTCATGCCACCTTACAGTACCTGGTGGGCTCATGGATGGAGAAAGGCTCTTGGAGCAAGAGAGGATGTCTGTTGAAAATATTGCATTACTAATTATATATGCAAAAGCTAAGAAAGCTTAATAGTTTGTTTTAGACTGAAGAAAAATATCCTCCTTTCAGAAAAAGCTACATCAAAACAACATATACCTGTTTTTTTCTGTTTTGCATTGGGAAGTTAATAAGCAAGTAGGTGTGTGAATTGCTCTATGAAACCTGAGCTCAATAAAACATTTTGTTTTATTTTAATTACTTAAATCAGTTTTTGAACTCTTCTTCCTGGTGAGGTATCTGATGTAATCCATTATTGGGGTTCCTTCCCCAACTTTCTCCCCCCAGTGCCCTTGCCCCCACAACACTGTGTCTTCCTGGACCACCCAAGGCTTTAAATGGGTCCTGGGCACATGAGCAGATGTCTGGTCCTAAGCCATCACTATGGTCACCATGGCTCCTTCTGTCCACTTTACCAAGTCTGAAATGGCACTTCACTCCTTGGGGGTGGGGAGCTCTCAAAAGTGCCTTCCCACAGCTCTTGTCTCTGCAGGCAGGCTCCGTAGTGTCAGCCAAGGGCAAGATGCTCTGAAGCCAGCCAGTGCCCACACCAGTTTGTTGGTACCCTGCTCAGAAGTCTGCCACCTCTGGGAGCTCTATGGCAATAAGGGACAGGCCTCCAAGACTCGAGGGATCAACTGCACTCCCAGCCTGCGCCTTCCCCTCCCCAGGCTCCTAGTACCTCAACCCTGGAAGGGCCTTTCTTGGCCTTTTCTTTCACAGTGAGGTTTAATGACCCAACTGGAAGTTCTAAATGGGTAAAAACCTGAAGACTACCAAAGCGTGTTTACTTTTCCTATGCAGAAGAAGGACTTTTTTTTTTTAGCAATGCAGTATATGGTCTGCCATCTCCCAAGGATAGATGGTATATTTCTTTGAGGCAACTGAAACCCAACAACTGCATTTATATGCATTTAGTTTCTCTCTCTCTCTCTCTCTCTCTCTTTTTCTCCCTTCCTCTCTCTGCCTCTCTCTGCCTCTCTCTGTCTCTCTCTCTCTCTGGGTTCCCCTGGCAGCTAAGAAAGTATAGCTACTAGAAGGCCTACATTATAAGATGGCCACACTGTGAGACAGCAGCACAGTAGTGACTATCCCACCATTTTCTTACATTTTTATTCAGTTTTTTAGGTATCAGAAATTTACAAAACCCTTTTCTCTTACTTTCCATCTTTGCCAAAGACATAGAAATCTGATCAGATTTCACCAGTCAAAACACATTGAAACTCCTGAAATTTAAGTTAGGCAATTCCTGCTTTTCACTGTGGTATGTTCCTGTAAAGAATAACAGAAAACAAAGAGAGCAAAAATTGGTATTTAATCTTCCCTCCTGCATGACTGTAGAGCCTGCAGTTACCCTATCACTAGATGACACTTCAGCATTACGGCCAGCTGTGGGGACTGGCCAATCAGCAGGCTGAATATTAGGGTGGTGAAGACACAGCTAGTGAGTGATATGAGACTTTTTACGTTGTCCGGGGTGATTTTTGCATGTGACAAAATGACTATTAATAAGGTTTAATTTTGATTTTAAAAACTGGCATTTACTTTTTTAAAACTGCAAGTTGAAAAGCCTAGTTCTTCTTTAAGCTTTTCAGTCTAGCTTCCAACTCTAGTTTCTTCTTTTTCATGTATAAGTCTGACAGAGATTAGTAATAATTTTAAAGGGCCTTTGAATAATGTTTGGTCTCATTTACAAAATTGATTAAACATCTAAACTGTCCTTATTAATTTAATATATGCATTTCTTTTTAAGAACTTAAATTGTGTTATTTAAAATGTCACTGGATAGTAAATAACTTCACATCTAATAAATCAAATCTATAAATACAATAATCCTCAAATCTTCTCACATGTTCCAAATATATAAAATACCAAAATGGATAGATTTCTGAAAAAGAATTATTTTATTCTTAAAAATCTTTATATAATTACACTTAACTTTCTAAACTTCTAAGGCATAAAAGACACAGCCCCATTTGAGGAAGGCAGTTAAAAATTCAGTTAACTAAGTTTACTTATGAAGAGGGATTTCAGTAGGTGTAAGACCTAGAGTTGCAAAGACCCAGGGCACTTCTCATCACCAACTAAGGAAACCACCAAATATCAAGTAATTCAGGGCTATTTCTCAGTATACAGAGGTTACTAATGACCAGAAATTCCCATCTGGATGCTGATTAGATTCCTGCTGACCAGATTCCAGGAGCTCTGAATGGTGCTAGTAGAACCCATTTTATAGTTATTTTCTCAGGTATTTCAAAACAGGCATTAAGTCTTATATGTTCCTCTGTCCCTGGGTTTAGATTATTTACACATTACTATGTCCTCCTGACTACTCCTATAATTCTACATCATCCACCAGGTTCATCACTTACATCTTTTTGGTTCCCAAGTTATACAAAGGACTCATTTGAGTCTAAGGTCTTTTGAACTAGATGGCATCTTATACTCTTTCATATTCTCAGGACCATATAACTCTAACAGATACTTAAAACAAGATGGATTGAATTTGGATATCTCAGTATCTACTTTGAAGTCACCTGTCATGAAGTAATGGTTCCCACAGCAGTGAAAAGTAAAACAGTTTATGCACTTTTGGTATTTGCAGATAAGCAAAATTATGTAATAAAACTTTTGTCTTTTTAAGGAACCATCTATATGTCAGGTACTGTACTAGGCAAAAGGAATACAATCGTCGTTAAGACAGACATGGGTTCTCTTCTCATAAAGAGTCTGATAAAGTGAAGTTGACCACATCCTAGTATTGAAATTTGGATAATATAAGAACCTGATTTCTAAATATTGGACTTGATTTCTGCCAATGAATAAACTACTAAAGGTACTAAACTTCCTCTTTTCTGGAGTGAAACTAATGCCTATTCAGCTGGAGTTGCTATCGAATTAACATGGAGATTATTACTAGTGACATAGCTAGAAATTGTGGCAAGTTACGTTAAGACTGACCCCATGAAACAAAGAAAAAAGTTTATTTTAAGAGCAATTTATTTATTCCCTATTCACTGATGAGGTTTATTTTTAAATGAAACTACTCTGCCTTTTAGGATCTCACTATAGATATCATAGTAAAGCTTGATCATGAGACTTTGGGCAGCTCCTGTTGAAGCCAGTAAGGAAATTGGAATGAGTCACATGTTATAGAAACCAGTTCATCTAATTCTTTCCTTATTTCCATTTGAAGGTACTTTTTGAATTAATATTTTATTGTTCTGAAGAGCTTCATAAAAACCATATGTGTTATTTCCTGATTCTTAAGAAAGGGCTTTAGAAGTTGCTCTAGTTACTCAAGATAACTTAGAAAATATGGCCTTATTTTAGCAAGTTTTAGGCCATTGAATGGCATATGCAACTGGTTTCTTAAATGGGCTCAACCCATGGCAACACTTGGGAAATAGCTTTATTCTCCTCTCCCCACTGCTCTCAAATCACATCACATTAAAGAATATTGAAATGGTGTCCAGAATATTAAGTGGAAAAGTAGTTAACCATAAGAAAATATCAGTTTCCTCTTCAGTCATCCCTTGCTTTTAAATGAGTAGTGAGGCTGGGTTGGAAGTTCCGACAGTGTCAGGTGCTACTGCACTTGATATGCCCCAAGAATGATTCTCTGCTGGGCAAAATGGTATTTTCAGCAAAGCATGTGGGGGTGCATTTGAAGCCTTAAGAGTAATAAAGTCCCAGGACAGCCCTCTTCTTGGGCTCTGGGACCCTTAATACCTTCATAAGATATTTTTTATTTTTCTTCTCTGGGGAAGCAGATGGAATTAATTTCTGCCTATTATCTCCTATTTTTAGGCAAGTTTAACCATCCTCTGTGTGCCCCGTTTTGAGAAGATGAGCTAATTTAGCAAAACCAAACAAACAAAAACAGGTGTAACAAATGTCCTGTTAAGAATCTGTTTTCATTAGAAATTATATTCACTTGTTTCTGTTTGTTATACAAAAGAGGTAAAGTGATGAAAGAGGGTACGATTGGATGTTGCCATTGAGCCACAGTCTCTACCCCAGGGAAATAATTATCCTCTCTGGAACCCTCAATCAGTTGCTCCCACAGAGCTTGGCTATGGGCTGTGAGCAAAACCCAGCAATGCCAGCTTGAAGCCTAGAAATTTTGGATACATTGAAGAATCCAATCTTTTGGAGAAGGTCGGAAGCAATGTGGTTAATAGCTAAATATTATATTGGACAGGGATATTAAAAACCTTTGACTGTTCTCTGTCTCTTTATCTGAAACTTCCAGAATCAAAAGATCTAGCCAAGAAAGGAAATCATTCCTAATTTTGGCAGGTTCTGTAATAAGAAGAAAGAATCAAGTCTAGCTAGCCGAATCTAGCCTGATAATCAATGGGAAAACTTCCAAATGTGGAAGTCAGTACCTACCTACCATTGTTCTCTAGGACAATATAACATAGTTTAATAAGCCATCCAGCTTAGGTGTTACAAAAATATAGCATCCTTAGTATACTTGGTGCCTGAAAAACATTTGCTATTTCAAAGCTTGATAGAGATACTGGCATATGCCCTCCTCAAGCTAAATGTAATATATAGTACCTCATGCCTATCAAAGAGAAACTCTGGAGTAAAGGGAGCACTTGTATAATTCTTCTCCATATAGAACAGAGATAGGTCAGTTACAGTGCTTTCGCAAATTACAAATTAAATTCTGACTTATTTCTAATGATAGGAAATAATTTCCTTTCTGGTATATTATCCTTTTGTCAGCTCTTTACTGAAATAAAACCTCATTATAAACATGCTAGAGGTTTACTTCTGCCTAGCTTAGCAAAAATATGTAAAACGACTCTTCTATTTGTTTTATATTCCCTTTCAGAATAAACTGCATCTGCCCAAACAAATTCAAATTGTAAAAAGCAGAAAATCAAGAAGCTATTCCTGATCATTGAAATCAGGTTCTAGAATTATAAATATGGAAACTGCCTGTTATTATCAAACAAGAAATGGTTATGACCATTTACAACAGCCACTGCTCTACAACTCTGATTTACCAATCACTAAAACCCCTATTTATAAGTGTCACCTTTACAGGCGCAGAATTGAACTTCTCATTCGAATTTATATTGCCAGTGAGTTTTGGAAATGGGAATCATGAATTTTTGAGAGGTTTTTTATTTATTTAGCATGGTATGTTACGGAGTAAATAGATGGAAATAAAATGTAGTTTTACTTGATGTGAGCCATTTAGGTGATCAGAACCATCAATTCAACTGAGTTTGGTATATTGTTCTAATGTGATTATTATTAACAAAATTTCTAGTCTTGGATTTTTATACTAGTTGTAAAGTGTTTAGTGAGTCCTTGTGTTCTCAGGAGTCCGTTTTGCTATAAACTAACCCACCATTACTGGAAGTAGAATACCAACTCTTAATTTGTTATCTCAACAAATCATAATGAGGCTGAAAGTAACTCTGTCATATGTTTTGAGAAGGCCTATGGTTTATACGTATTATCTCATGTATAAGAGATACATGAGATCCTCAGATGAAATCACTGGTATAAGTAAGACGGATATTTTGGAGGAGGAAAATGAAGTCTAAAGAGTAAGTGACTGGTCCAGAGCTGAATAACTAGTTAGGGGTAGGGCAAGAGAAAGAACAGAAACCTCTTCTTTCTAGTTCTCCTTATTGCATTCTTATAGGGTGCTGATACTCTTCAAAGGATTTTCTTGAGAGAGTTGATCGTGGTGGATGATTACACATTCTAGCTGTAATACAAGCTAATCTCACAGCCACAAATCTCTGGATTCAGAATTCTAGTACCAAGGAATACTACTGATAGAAGGAGTAGAGGCAGCATTGAGGGCAGCCAAATGAGAGAGGTGGATCTTGTATCTAGGAACTTTGAGACTAGGGTCCTCACAGAGGGTCTCCTTCAGCAACCTATGTAAATACAGCCAAAAAGGCTAGTCATATACCTACCCACCCCTTTGTCCCTTTCCCCTGGTTTCTTTTTCTCTGTGGATTCATAATGCAATTCATTTGAAACCATTTCTTTCTGGAGGGCTTCAGCAGCACCCTCTCTTAATGATTTCTCAGCCTTGATAGGTTGTCCCATGCATTTTGATGCTTGATTAGAATTTTAGAATGTACGGACTGCAGTTTACAGACTATCTAGCTAGGTCCTTGTTTGAATATGAATACAGTGAGAAGACTGCTGTGTTTGATATGAAAACTAATAAATAGTAAACCTGGAACCAGAACCCCTAATTCAGATCTCTTTCCACTGCATGATTGCTCTTTTGCTTCATTTTGATAAGGCAGTCTGTACACCAAGAGTTTAAGCTTTTTGAAGCCAAAGACTTCTTAGAACCTCCCCCCTTAATGGCTACCCCATGCTGAATGTGTTCCAGGGTAACAAAAGTGCACATTGAATTGACTTTGGAGCAAAAGAATTCTGCTAGCTGTGCTATGGCTCCCTCTGATTAAGTAGGGGGATATTTGTCTCAATGTGAGAAATTTCTTTTCTTGGCTCTGATATGAATATGCTATGCTAGTGGTGGCTGTGGGTGGTGGGTACAAAGTCAAGGTACTAAGCCACAGGACTGCATTCTGACCCAGAATAGATAGTCATTATGACAGCATTCTCCTGAGCTCTCCTGACTTGCTTGGGTTATTGAATATGTAGAACATGCATTGATAAAGGAACTTCTTTAAGAGGCAAGGCAGTTGTGCTTGTTTCATTTCAAGTATATCCCAAGGAGCTTGTTTAGTCCTGTAAAAAATGATTGATACTCAATGCCTCACAGCGTGTATTATTTCTGTTTTGCAGATGAATCAAGAAAGTCAGAGTAGTTAGATTTTCTACCTAAGGCAAATGTGTTAATACTGTGCAAATAGATGCTCTTAAAGGCAATGGGATAGGAGGCCTTTTTCTGCATCTTTACCTTTGCCAGATGTATGTACAAGGAACACCCCATGACCAAAGATAGAAAACCCTAACCTGTATTACTTTAATACACCAATATCAACAAAGGCTCAGAATCAAAGCTGGGCTATGTTGTCTTTCTAATCAGAAGCTCTTTCAAGGAAGTATAGCTGGAAAAGCAAAGTAATTTCCAGTAGTGTCTTTGAAGTTGTCTGGCGTGATATAATGGATGTTTAAAATATGCTGTGGATATTTTTAAAATAGGGAGAAATCATAAAATGATAACATAGAGGAACTTTTGAACAACAACATTTAAGGTCTAAAAAACCCCTACATAACATTTTTAATTCCTTTACTTTATAGCTGTGTCTGTAGTCTGATGCTGATGAATTTTCTTTTTAAACTAGAGGTTTATACTCTTTGGTAGTGAAACTGTTACATATTATGTGATTTTAATATCATGAAAAACTTAACGGTTTCATGAGATCTATCATTTCCCTGTGTGTGTTTGTGTACATACATGCGTGTTAGTGGTTAACACGTCTATAAGAAAAGCTATTTGCTTCTGTCCCTCCGGTAGCTGATCAAATGAAACTTGTCACTAATGGCTACTTTTAAGCAGTGACTATATAAATTTATTATACTAATTTTTCCCTTTTTGGTCTGGCAGTTGCTATGTGGTTTTAGTGGCTTTGTTTAGTATTAGGGCTCCTAGATGAGCAATAATAGCAAGGAAGAGTGTCTGACGCATAGTGTATAGTAGGTACCCAGTAAATGTGTACTGAATGAATTAATTAAATAGAGAATGAATGACTCCAGATCATACCACAAAGTCTGGACTAAACCAGTTAGTGACCTATTTTACAATGTTAGAGGTAAGTGACGTTAGAAGTCACTTAATGTAGTTTCCTGTTGGGAGATACCAAACAAATTAGATCTGTTTGCTCTAGAAAATATTTTAAAGGAGGGATTTAGGGTATTGGAAAGGATACCAGATTTATAGTTAGATGATCTGGGTTCCATAGGCAGCTAAATTCTTGCTTTTTTATATGACCTTGGATATGTTCCTTAGTTTTTCCCTTCTAGAGTAAGGATAAAATGAGATAATGGATGTAAAATTGTGGGGTTCAAGTATTTATCTGCCTAGCACCATTCTTCACTTCTAATAACAGATTACACACCCATCCTGACCACAGGGCCTATGGCCTGGTACCTCACCTCATCTCAACACAGTGATTGACTCAGGAGGTGGGAACATGATTGAAACAGGGCCAACTAGAGTCTTCCTGTGGGATTCTTCAATGCCAGCCTGACAAGCTTTTTTCCCTAGTATGGTATTGCTGTAAGGATCAGCATTTGGGGCTACTGGTAGCCAGTTGTTACCTTCCAACTCCCCCTGTTAGAGAGAATATGATAGCATACAAAAATTATCAGTGCTGCGTTTGCATGTTTATGTACCCTCCAAAGTTTGTGTTGAAACTTAATTCCCAATGCACAGTATTATGAGGTAGTTCCCAATGCACAGTATTATGAGGTAGGACCTTTAGGAAGTGATTAAGTCATGAGGCCAGAGCCCTCGAGAATGGTAGTAGTGACCTTATAAAAGGGCTGAGGGAACTAGCTAGGTCTTCTTGTCCTTGTTTCTTTCCTACCATGTAAGGATACCTAGATAGTACCATCTATGAGAACAGGCCTTCACCGGAGACTGACCTTGCCAATACCTTGATCTTAGACCTCCAAGCGTCCAGAACTGTGAGAAAATAAATTTGCTTTATAAAATGCTTACTCTGTACTATTTTGTTATAACAGCACAAATTGATGAAGACAAGCAGATCTAAGGCAGAGATGCAAGGCAGATGGGGTCTAAGTTTCTGATTTAGTTTTCTTTGAGAGAAACCTAATGTCTATATTTACAGCAGTTTTTTGTTTTGTTTTGTTTTGTTTTTAACCTCAAAATTCCCTTTTAGGTGTTAAGGTAGCTTGTCAGGTTTCTATGATTTGCTGACTGAAAGAGTTTAACTCATCTAGTAACCAGTGAATTAAAAAAAAACAGATTCATGGGGTCTAACATCTTTATTTTGTTTCCTATTTTCCAATTAGAGTGTTTTCAGTAGAGGAAGCTCCTCCCTACCCCAAAATGAAAACTTGGGTGGTCCTATGATTTTTCTGTTACTTTTAAGTAATATATTTTACTACAGTGACTTTTAGTAGAGTAGAATGGCCAATTCCATGAAGTAATCAAAACTTCAAAGTTGATTTGAGTTAAATCTTCTCCCAGTTTCCCTTCCCCAGTTAAGACTTTTGACAGTTACAAACTCTGTCTACCTTAAGTTTCCACTTGACAGTTTCTGATCCTGCCAGGATCTAAGCTGGAAAAGGAAGGAAAAGGAGAGGAAAAGGGGTGGGGCAGGAAAGTGCTTACTTGGCTGATAGTGACACATGGCTTCATGCTTTAGTGCCTGGTAAATGTTTAAAACTGGCTCTTTCTGCTGGTCACTGTGGGTTTCTGCCATGCCTACCTACTTCATTTTATTTACTTGTAATGTAGTCAGTGCATTTTCCCCATATCCTGGTTTTCAGCAATCTGTTCCATAAATGCTCCGTTGTGACATCCTTTCACTGCTCCAGACAGTCCTCTGGCAGGATCTAAGCAACTTCAGGCCAGCTCTCTCCCTCTTGTGGCTCGCATCTGTCGACAGGGAGCACTCCCAGACAAGCACTGGGAGTGCAGGCCAGTCTAGCACAGTCCCCGCCACCTTCCCACCTCTCCTGCAGCTCCTGCTCTTCTAGCTTTTTCAGGCAGGAGCCACACATATATCCCCTTCTAACTGCAGGGGCACATGCCAGGCTTCCTGAACAGCTCTTTTGGAGCCCCTCTCTCCTGACTCACCCACATCACTATCACTCATCTCTCTGCATTACATGTGAAAAGAGGGACACTGCTCCCAAGAAAGCTTCCTCAGAAATTCTTCCTTAATTTCCATACTTTAGACTTTCATTTTGAATGTGGGTTAGGGCTTTTTAGAACCACAACACAGGTCTCAAAATGTTTCTTTTACAAATGTGCACATGGGCCTGGAACTTCAAAGTGGAATTTCATGACCATATCTTGGTATCTGTGTTGAAATTTCTAATTTAGCAGTCCTTTTAAAAAAAGTGTTTTGTAAACCGCGAAGTGCTACACAAATATAGGGAATTAACTCCCTTTGCCCTGAAGAAGTACAAGGACTGAATGAGACAAAAGAGAGAATAAAATGTGGTTGTGCTTCTTGAAGAAGCAAACATTTACAAGATTTATGTGGGCTAGTCTGGGTGACTTGGTTTTGTGTCTAGTTAATTCATACTGTATTACTAATACACAGCTTCCAATTTGTGCTGCTTGTAACCAAATTCAGGTTCAGCTGCTCCCCACCTAAAAAACCCAATAAATGAGAGGTGAGATGTGGTGTAAGGAAAGCAGTTTTATTCAAATACCAACAGTTGAGGAAATGACCAGGCTGAAGCCTCAAAGGAACCATCTCAAATTTTTAGGCAGAGTGAAGGGGTTTAAGAAGGAAGCTTGGTGTGGGAAACACACTGGAGTGTAGCATGCTGCAGGTCTGCATGTCACTTTCTGATGGCTGTCTTCTCCAGTTACTGTACACCTGTAGTGTGAGTTGGTGCCATTTTGGTTGTGGCTGGGTTGTAGATTCACTGCCTCGAGGTAATCTCCAAGTGGGGGAGAATTCCATGTCTAAGTCTTCATGCCTGGTCATTTTAAGATTAGCCCTTGAATTTCTAAACAAGAATATGGTTAGATAAGTGCAGAGTGCCAGGGAGTGCGAAAGGGAGGAAAACAGAGAATTTCAAGGTACATTTTAAGACTATAGTTTAAGACAAGGGAAAAAGGTTTTAAAATGCATTTCTAAGCTGAGAGGTTCAGTTACATGGTCTTCTAACTAAATGTATAAAAGACAATAATTAAGACAGTAGGAGACAAACATTTGAAATAAATAAGAGTTGCTCAGGCAGCCAGTATTTCTCTGCCTTTTGGTTTAGGCAGCCTGAAGTTTATACAGACACTTACCACGTCTACATACTCAATGTAGGTTTTTGTGGTTATGGCATTTTGCCTATGTGCACAAGCTGATTGACCATACTGTACCACACCTGAAGAGGCACTTTCTTCACTCAAGGGTTGGAGAAATTGCCAGAGAACAGGAGAGATATAATGGGAAGCTGTACCCATCACAATCTACAAGTCCTCATTTATCCATTTAGTATCATTCAGTAATTATTTACTGAACACCTACTATTTTTCCAAGGCACTGTGCTAGCCAGTAGGTCTATAGTGGCGAAATAGACAGAGTTTGCAATATAATGGGGGAAACAAGACATCACACATTTATATGCCCAATTATAACTTGTGCTAAGCGGCAAGAAGAAAAAGAAAAAGATGGGAGAAGAGCAGGGATCTTCTAATTTGGTTTGGTATGTGTGGGGAAGCCATTCTTGGCAGAGGTGACATAAAGGGTGGGTCTCACTATTTGTCCATGTTTTCAGTTCACATAGGTTCCTAATTAAAATTAAATACCAGTAGTCAGTATAAAAATATCCTTAGGTTAGGATATAGGATTTTCTAGGGTTATGATGCAAGCCTATTCTTCCAAAATGTTTTCTTCTTCAGATGGTGCTTGATATTTTTCTCAAGTAGAGCTAAGAATTTCTTTAAAAAAGACTACTTCAAAAAACATCACTGTTTGTTGGAATAGAAATTTGTGTATAATGCTTTCTCTAAGTAGTCAATTGCGCCTTCTCAGAGCTTCTTTTTATGCCAAACTTGAAGAGCTTTTGCAGAGGAGTCATTCTTTTGTTTTTTGCTCTCATTCTTTGTGGTCAGTTCTTCCACTTACTTATTTTATTTCAAAGCAGGGATCCAAGGGAACTGAAGGGGGTCAGAAGGAGAAGTGACGAAAACCTTTTTGGCTGTATATGTTCTCTCAAAAAAAATTTACCTAAGGTTTTCTTCAAGAAAGTGAATATAGTTTTGAGCTGTTACGAAGACAGAGCAATTTGACTTGACTGAAATAGGACGGGTTGAAAAAAGCCTGTATTTCCACTGTGATACAGCATTGCTTAAAGTATGGGCTGCAGGGAGTGCTTGCCACCACTTCAAGCTATCAGGAGTTTTATTTTGATAAAAATTATTTCCCAAATGCTGCATGACATAGGGGAAATAGTGCTGGACAGCGCACTAAGAAACTTTGTTTCTGACTTCTATTTTGTCACCTATAGTCTTACTTGAATAAGTTGTTTAGTTGCGGTTTGCCTCAGTATCCTTAGCTACAAGGTGAGGGTGGTGATAATACCTGCCTCACTGCTTCCCAGAATTGTTGGGGAAATACATGAAGTAATCTTATAGTATTAAGACTCCTTTTAATGATCAAAATCTTCACATTTCATGAATGATTATTGTTGCCATTTGTCTGTTTTTGAGTGTAATATTCATGGCTGATCTTAGTCTATCAACCCATTTTCTCCAAGTTTATCCTTAGACCAAGATTCATGGCCTCTTACCTGTGTAACTGGCTGGGTAAATGTTTCATGACATGGCTGCCACTAATGTAGGTATTCCAGGAGGTCGTGTGCATTAGAAAAACATGTCTTTTGAAATAGAAGAGAACTGAATTTGAGTTTCAGCCTCATCATTCACTGCTAAACGACATGGGAGAATTCAGTCTTTTGGTGCTTCAATTTTCTCATCTGTGAAATGGCCGTGAGAATTAAATGCTAAACACTATGAAAATGCTTAACACACTGCCGAATGTTATGGTAGGCTTTTAATACGTGCTAATTCTCTTTCCCTTTAAAACAAGCAGAATGGAACCCAGTACTTGCAACACAGGTTATTTTCTTTATAAAAAGATGCATGAAGGAAGTGTGATGAACACAAATTCAGTTTCTATTCACATTTTGCTATAGTTGAGAAAGGCACATCTTTACTTGTTTTCTAATAAAATCATAATTTATTAGATAAAGTTGCTTTGTATCATATGCCATTTTAAAAGAACTATTTGCTGTTTGTTGATAGAAATAGCACAGAAAGCAATTTATTGCTTTTATTCTATTCTAATTTGAAATGCTATAATTTGAGTGAATGACTTTTTTTCTTTTGTTATTTACTTAGGACTTATATCTACCTATTTCTAGAAGAGTTTTTGAATTGATCACAAAATTAAGCCCAATAGAAAACAAGGCAATTAAAAATGAAATTGAAACAAAAATAACGTAAGCATATAGGTATCTTCAGACACCTGATGATAAGTGGTGTAAAATACCTGTAATGGAAGAACAAGAGCTCTTCTTGTTTGTTGCATTTCTTGTTGTTCCATCATTTTTCAATGTCTCCCTTTAAGCATCCCCCATGTCCTTCCTTTCTTGCCTCCTCATTATTTGGAAGAATGGGAGACATGGGAGCTTGGGAAGTTGGTGGGTAATGAGCCACAGCTGACCAAGAATTTGCAGCATGCAAATAGAAAGCATACATTCTTTTTGTTGCCTTTTTTTTTTTTTCAAATTCACAGCTTCAAATATTGCATCTGCAAATATATTGTTTCTTGCCTGGGATATAACCTTTCTTCCTATCTTTATTTGAAATGTTTCTCAGCCAGGAATAGTGGAATGAGTGACTCAGACAATCTGATTACATGAAAAAGGATTTTGATACGTAGCTTTCTATTTGTGAGTTTAAAATGACTGAATTTATCTTTAATAAAAGTGCCTCTTGAGAAATGTGTTTAATGGAGATTTATGCTGGTATGGATATTTCAACCTAATAGTGTTATTACCATATGTCATTAGTCCTATTTCTACAGGGAATTTGTCCGCTTTTTTCTTTCAAAGCTAGAGGGTAACAAGAACAAATGTTTTCAACTTTAGTGCATTATTCATTTTAGATGTAACTTGACAAGTTTAAGATATGAAAATAAGAAATCTGGATGATCAATTTTTTAAAAAGTGGAAACCATTAAGCTGTGTTCAAAAAGAATGCCTCATGGCATCCCCCTCCTGTGCTGTTATTAGTGTAAAACAACTTCTTGCTGAATCTTTTATTTTTAGCTTTTGATTTTCTGTGCTCCCCACCCCAGATACTTTTTTGGTAGGCTTCCTGCTGTGACCAAAGTCAAATAAGTGGAAATGAGGGAAGGTTAACATTCAAGTGGTAAATTTAAAAGATGATTACACATTCAGTGTTTGCTTGTGTATTCTGAGACAAGAGGTGGTGTGATCTGTTTTTTCTCTTCTCTTCTTTTCATTATTTCCATCTAACATTATGTTGTTACGAAAGCAATATATATTCATTGTAAAAATCTTTAAAAATACAGAAAACTTAGGGAAGAAAAAAAATACCTCATGTAATTCCTTCACTCCAAAAGAACAACTATTGCTAGAGGTTCTGTTGTGATGTACATCCTTATTTTATGTGTATATGGATTCATACCATAGGACAGCTTGGTGAACTTTTTTTTCCATTTACCGGTATACTATAAATATTTCATGTCATTGGCCAGGTACAGTGGCTCATGCCTGTAATCCCAGCACTTTGGGAGACTGAGGTGGGCAGATCACTTGAGCCTAAGAGTTTGAAACCCGCCTGGGCAACCTGGTGAAACCCTGTCTCCACAAAAAGTACAAAAATTAGCCAGTTGCGGTGATGCATGCCTGTAGTCCCAGCTACTTGAGAGGCCGAGGCAGGAGGACCACTTGAACCCAGGAGGTGGGGGTTGCAGTGAACCGAGATCGTGCCATTACACTCCAGCCTGGGCGACAGAGTGACACTCTGTCTCAAAAAAAAAAAAATCATGTTAATAAATCATGTTTTAATGGCTGTGTGATGTTTTCCCTACTATATAAATGTATCTAGATATGGACAAAACTTAGTTATGTGAAAACAAAAGCCTTTAAGCTTCAAACCCTGAACGTAAGTCACAAATCATATAATTCTGGCATAAGTTAAGACCTGTGTGTTACTCACCAAAGGCTGAGCTGCTTGGGACCATCCAGAGAGCTTGCAGAACCAAATGTGTTGTCTTAAGGGACTGCTCAACTCCTTTTGATTATTAATAATAACTCCTGTTAACTTTATATTGGCAATCATTTAATTCTCTCATCCTGAAGATGTAGTTTAGATGTGATCTGTTGCTCTTATCTCCACTCCAACTTAATCTCCTTTAAAGAATGGTATAATTTACAACAGCCAGGGTTACCTTTCTGGAGGGGTGGAGGCTAAGAGAGTTACTGGACATGTACATCTGTATGTGTATATAAATGCCTCCTTCTTGTTTGGTTTAGCATAGTCAAAACAGTGGTGACCATCAGATAGATAGAGTTTGCTGGGCCAGAAATACTGCAGTGCAGCAGAGACCTTGGAAAATGTGAAGATAGCATACGCTTAAGCAATACTGCACTAGCATTGCATAAATGGTGGATGCTGCGGCTCTCCTGTTTGTTTTTCCCAGATGACTTGTCCTGGAGCCTGAAGCTCTGGAACCTGAAAGAGGGGTAGTTTCAGTGATGGAGTCCTAATTGTACCAAATCAAAGCTCATTGAGTCAGCCAGGTCATTAACTTGCTGATATTTAATTACTAGCTGCTCCCACTGCTGGAAAATGTCATCAAGCCATTGTACTAACTCTGCCTTAAAGAATGTATTTTCCTTTTTGAATGGTTCGTGTTTTGTTGCATTGTAGAAAAATCAGAAAAACATCTTAACAATCCAGTAAAGCCGGCAGTCCCAGCTGCTGTGGCCTCAGCCACTATTGCTTTCTCAGGCCTGCATCTGATTGTGGGCAAGCCCTGCAGAAGAATCAACATCTGGAGATTCGGCAATAAACTAAGACTCACCTGTGTCCAGGATGTGGAAGCGCTTTGAAGTGGGTCCTTGATCTAGATGTGTTATCTGTTTGGCTCTCTCCCACCTCTGTTACAATTATAAAAGTTATGTGGGAAACTTGGGGAGAATTTTTCATCAAATTTCAGATTAATTCAACTCTAGGTATCAGGCTAATGACGTGAAGAATGTATGTAATAGCTTCTCTAAAACAGCTGTAAGTGAATAGAGTTTCTCAGATGTTTGGTATTCCCAAGGATGTATTTAGAAATATGATGTCAGCATCAATAGAATTGTTTCTTAACATAGTATTTTGCGTGTGTAATTATACCAGTTAGTTAATGGCAGAAACATTATAATGCAGAACAGATTTTAGAGAGTTTAATCCATTTGTTGTCATTATAATTATCGTATTGATCCTTATCTTTTCAATTATTTTCTTGTTTTCATCATTTCACACAGGTAGAACCCCATGTATATTGATAGTTATGCAATCTTTGATAGAATAATTCTAAAGTAGAATGAATTTCACTTCAGAAAACCAATCTAATGTAAATTTTGTTCAGGCCAAGTGGGTTTCTTTCCCTTCTTGATTTTAATTTAATTGAGAGAATACATCTGTGGTTCTTAGCGTAGTGCCTGGTCTAGAGTAAATGCTCAATAACTGTCAGCACTTGTGAACATTTTTATTATATTCACTAAAATATTTCAGTTCGTTTTTTTTTACCTCTAGTAGTAGCTGATATGCTTTTGTTTGAAATAATGAAATCTCTCAGTATTTATATTTACATAGTCTCACAGAATTAAAAGAAAACTCTTTGAGTATATTTTAATAAAATATGTTTCCTAGGAGCTAGTTACATAAATTCATTTAATAATCATCTCAGAATTATAACTCTTTTCATTTATCAGCCATTTCATTTAATGATGAAAGAGTACAAAATCATGTAAGAGAAATATTTGACTCAATTGGAATAAAATGGCTGTTTTCTATTTAAAGCATTTCAACACTTTGTACTATTTTTAAAAGTCCATATTCATCAAGGTCCCAAATGTTTTATGCCCTCAAAGCACAATGAATTAACATAAAGAGTCACTAAATGGTAGGAACTGTTGTGCCACAAGTTCAGGATACTTTCTAAGTGTATGTGTTTTAATATTTTTATTATTGTTTTAACATTATTTTTTGCAGGTATGATCTACATAAAATTAAGAGAGTGTCGTTTAAGTTTGATGATACTTAAATTTGTTTTAAAAGACTGACATCGAGTGCTTGTCCTAAAATATTAAGTGTTTTAAAATTCTTGATAGGATGTCTATACAAGTATTTTTCCTGCTTCATCCTGAAATCATTACTTCTTCTTATCACCACACTCTTATAATGTTGAAAATCAGTGATCTCATTTTTGCTGCCTTAGTTAAGGGTCAGAAAGAGAATTCCTATTATTTAATAATTAGATTTGTTCATTGTCACTAATGTGACAGCAGGAATTTGAAGCCATCTGATTTCTTAGCTGGTTCTGTTAATTCATACTGCCAATTGATGGCTGCTAAGTCACCAAAGCTAACGTAGAAGTGTTGGAGAAACTTCTGTTTCAATGATACATGAAAATATGAGTATATTTGTGACCTTCTGGATAATCAATATGCCTTCTGTTCTTTAGGTTTATGCAGTTTAACTTTGCGAGATTATCACTTAATATGATAGCTGCCAAATAGTCATATTGGGAGCCTGTGAACTATTATCTTTACTCTGCTATTCATCTATCAATATTATGGTTAATTCTCAGGATTTCTAGATTACGTAGGCTTTGCAGATTATTTGTAGCCTGCCATAAATTACTCATTAACACCTCCAAAGTAGGGTAGTATGGTAGAGGGAAATAAATAATTAAAATTTATGGAATACAATTTAAGACATCAAGTGATTTTGAAGATCTTCTAATCCAATCCCTTCATCCCACTCCCCTGTTTTACAGGTAAGGGGACTGACAGCCAGTGAGGTTAAGGAATGTGTACAGCCACAGAGCTGGCTGATTGCTGTGTGACTGGGAACCCAGATTTCCTAGGCTTGTTCAGGACTCCTTCCAGAAGCTGGAATAACAGAACTTTATTGGCCTGCACTTTACTATGGAACAGAATGAATTGTCCAAAAAAATCATGCCTTACCCATTTCTAAAGACTTCTAAAGGCTGGGCGCAGTGGCACATGCCTGTAATCCCAGCACTTTGGGAGACCGAGGTGGGCAGATCATGAGGTCAAGAGATCGAGACCATCCTGGCCAACATGGTGAAACCTTGTCTCTACTAAAAGTACAAAAATTAGCTGGGTCTGGTGGCACGCGCCTGAGTCCCAGCTACTCAGCAGAAGAATTGCTTAAACCCGGGAGGTGGAGGTTGCAGTAAGCAGAGATTGCGCCACCGCACTCTAGCCTGGTGACAGAGCGAGACTGCATCTCAGAAAAAAAAAAAAAAAAAAAAAAGACTTTTAAAGCAGATGAGTTGTGGGATACACCTGTTGTTAGAGCAGCTCCAAGGCAAGAACCCAAGGACAGAGCAATGGCAGGGCTCTGAAAAATAGGTATAGAAATAGTACATATGTTTGAGGGTCATAATGAGGAATAAATAAGATAATGCATTTAAGCACTTAGAATAGTATTTGGCATATATAGACTTTTCAATAAATATTAGCTATTACTATTTATTATTGTAGAATTAAAATTCTTAGGTATCCTTACATAGTTCTAGCCTGCTGTTAGTTCTGATCTTCTGCCATTTCCTTTCCCTTTCCCTTCCCCTCCAAACACGTGTACATACTCTTCCCTCCAGATCTATAATGTACATGTTTTTCATGCCTTTATGTCTTTATCTGGAATGTACTCTCTGCCTGGATTGCTACCCAGCCCGTTGTTCTGCTCAGCAACTCTTTACATCCCTCAGAATTTGGCTAACATGTCACTTTGGACATGGTATGATATGATTTGGCTGTGTCCCCACCCAAATCTCAACTTGAATTGTATCTCCGAAAATTCCCACATGTTATGAGAGGGACCCAGGGAGAGTAATTGAATCATGGGGGCCAATCTTTCTCATGCTATTCTTGTGATAGTGAATAAGTGTCATGAGATCTGATGTGTTTATCAGGGGTTTCCACTTTTGCTTCTTCCTCATTTGTCTCTTGCCACTAGCATATAAAAAGTGCCTTTCACCTCCCACCATGATTCTGAGGCCTCTTCAGCCATGTGGAACTATAAGTCCAATTAAACCTCTTTTTCTTCCCAGTCTCAGGTATGTTTTTATAAACAGCATGAAAACAGACTAATACAGTAAATTGGTACCAGTAGAGTGGGGTCTTGCTGAAAAGATACCTGAAAATATGGAAGTGACTTTGGAACTGAGTAGCAGGTGCAGATTGGAACAGTTTGGAGAACTCAGAAGAAGACAGAAAAATGTGGGAAAGCGTGGAAGCTCCTAGAGATTTGTTGAATGGCTTTGACAAAAATGCTGATAGTGATATGAACAATAAGGTCCAGGCTGAGGTGGTCTCAGATGGAGATGAGGAACTTGCTGGGAACTGGAGCAAAGGTGACTCTTGTTATGTTTTAGCAAAGAGACTGGTGGCATTTTGCACCCACCCTAGAGATTCGTGGAACTTTGAACTTCAGAAAGATGACTTAGGGTGTCTGGTGGAAGAAATTTCTAAGCAGAAAAGCATTCAAGAGGTGACTTGGGTACTGCTAAAAACATTCAGTTTTATAAGGGAAGCAGAGCATAGATATTTGGAAAATTTGCAGCCTGACTATGCAATAGAAAAGAAAAACCCATTTTCTGGGGAGAAATTCAAGCCAGCTGCAGAAATTTGCCTAAGTAGCAAGGAGCCTAATGTTAATCCCCAAGACCATGGGGAAAGTGTCGCCAGGCCATGTCAGAGACCTTCAAACAGCCGCTCCCATCACAGACCTGGAGGCCCAGGGGGAAAAAGTGGTTCTGTGGGCCAGGCACAGGGACTCTGTGCTGTGTGCAGCCTAGGGACTTGGTGTCCTGTGTCCCAGCCGTTCCAGCCATGGCTGAAAGGGGCCAATGTATAGCACGGGCTGTGGCTTCAGAGAGTGGAAACCCAAAGCCTTGGCAGTTTTCACATGGTGCTGAGCCTGTGGGTGCACGGAAATCAAGAATTGAGGTTTGGGAACCTCTGCCTAGATTTCAGAAGATGTATGGAAACACTGGGATGCCCAGACAAAAGTTTGCTGCAGGGGCAGGGCCCTCATGGAGAACCAATGCTAGAGCAGAGTGGAAGGGAAGTGTGGGGTCAGAGGTTCCATACAAAGTCCCTACTGGGGCATTGCCTACTGGAGCTGTGAAAAGAGGGCCACCATCCTCCAGACCCCAGAATGGTAGATCCACTGACAGCTTGAACCATATGCCTGGAAAAGCTGCAGACACTCAACACAAGCTCATGGAAGCAGCCAGGAAGTAGGCTATACCCTGTAAAACCACAGGGGTGGAGCTGCCCAAAACCATGGGACCCCCACCTCTTGCATCTGCATGACCTGGATGTGAGACTTGGAGTCAAAGATCATTTTGGAGCTTTAAAATTTGACTGCCCTGCTGGATTTTGGACTTGCATGGGCCCTGTAACCCCTTTGTTTTGGCCAATTTCTCTCACTTGGAATGGCTATATTTGCTGAATATCTGTACCTCCATTGTATCTAGGAAGTAACTAGCTTGCTTTTGATTTCATGGGCTCATAGGCAGAAGGGACTTACCTTTTCTTAGATTAGACTTTGGACTGTGGACTTTTGAGTTAATGCTGAAATGAGTTAAGACTTTGGGGGACTGTTGGGAAGCCATGATTGGTTTTGAAATGTGAAGACATGAGATTTGGAGGAGACAGGGTGGAATGATATGGCTTAGCTGAGTCCCCACCCAAATCTCAACTTGAATTGTATCTCCCAGAATTCCCATGTGTTATGGGAGGGACCCCACGGAGGTAGTTGAATCATGGGGACCTGTCTTTCTCATGCTATTCTCGTGATAGTGAATAAGTCTCATCAGATCTGATGGGTTTATCAGGGGTTTCTGCTTTTGGTTCTTCCTCATTTTTCTTTTGCCACTGCCATGTAAGAAGTGCCTTTCACCTCCCATCATGATTCTGAGCCCTCCTCAGCCATGTGGAACTGTAAGTCCAATTAAGCCTCTTTTTCTTCCCAGTCTTGGGTATGTTTTTATCAACTGCGTGAAAATGGAGTAATACAGGGCATTTCTGAGGGGCTTCTCAATTACAGGATTTGTTGTATTCTTTTGTAGTTATTCTTTTATAGATCATCTGCTTCCTTAAGTGATAAACCCTTTGAGGTCAAGAACTCTTTCTTTTAGCTCTGTGTGTTCAGCAAATGCTTGGAGTATAGTAAACACTTGATAAATGTTGAAAGAATGAATACTTGAATGAATTATTAGGCTTACTTTGTAACTCATTTCAGCCAGCCCTCTGCTTTTCATAGCTGTGAATTTTGACAGTTACTGGTTTAGTAGATAAGAGGACAACATGCTTACTACTTCGTTCACTTTCCCTTTTGATTTTCGTAGAAGTTAAGCATTTCACTTGATTCATTGTTGCCATCTGGTGGAGAAAAGGCTAACCACAGATGCATGCTTCACCAAAACCATGTAGAAGTTATTATTACTGCTCATTAATATGGAAGTTGTCACTGTTTCATGGTGGTTTCCAGAAGTGAAGTCAGGAAAAACTCTTTGGCAACTGCTTTCTTCATTCCTGTACATTGGTTTCTTATTTTTATTTTTATTTCATAGAGATGGGGAGTCTTGCTATATTGCCCAGACTGGTCTTAAACTCCCTGGCTCAAGCAATCCTCCCACCTTGGCCTCCCAAAGTGCTGGGATTACAGATGCGAGCCATCACACCCAGCCTTAATTTTAGGAAGTTGGTCATTCATGAATAATATTTGAAAATATTTGCAAAGAAGATACATTTTATTAAATATTGTTTACTTGTCAGTGTGGCAATTTATGTGATGTAAGGTAAACTGATTATTTAAAGTTTGAGGTAGTGAATTTTTAAATGTTTCCATGACACTGACTTTTTTATTCATTCATTCTCCAAGTGTTTATTGAGCATCTACCTAATGCCTCACATTGTAAAAAGTGCTAAAGAACCAGAAATGAAAGACAGTGTCAGTCTTAGTCCAAAGAATAGTTAGGTAAGAATATAAAGCTATATAACTTTATATAACAAATGATACAAACTTTATTTAGATTTTCATAAGAATTCCTTATGTGCATGGATCCCTCCATGTGCAATAAACATCATAAAGTTACAAGTTTTAGTTTTGCCATTTTGATGGATTTTCTTAGAGTATATGAATCTAAAGGGAAATTCTTTATGATTTTTTTAATAAAAAGTAGATACTCATTCAATATTCACATTTCTGTACTGCTTCCACTCTACCTATCTGAACAATAGACCTTTTTTTAAAGCTATCTGGAACATTGTAATGAAGCAGGAAGTAAACAAAATGGAACTGAGGGGGAGAAAACAATCACAAAGCTCATGTACCTTTCTCCAATAAGAAGGTTAAACATTTTCCAAGTCTTAAGGCTAGATAATTGTGCGTAAAGCAGCCTCTTAGAAGCAGGATTATCTGCCAATGGAGGAGAACCCAGAGCTTCGCACAGAGATCAGGGTGATGTAGTGTGGAAACCAAACTCATATGCAGGAGACATGCATGCCACAACCCTCCCTTTATTTTCCCAAGATAGCCCCAAATCATCAATAAAATACTGGATTTTCTCCTGTGCATTCTTTCTGAAAAACTTTGAGAAGTGTGTTTTTTTCATTTTGGAAGCATTTTCATCCAAAGAGGTTAAATAATTTTTCGTCACTTAGAGTATTAAAGTTAAGTTAAATGGGACATTCACTTATGTGGAACTCTTCATTCTCTGATGGCACTCATTAAATGAGGTATTGTGGAATTTAGCTATCATTTACAGAAATTATATTTGAAAGATTACATAGGATATACACATAGAAATCCAAAATTAGTTTTCTTTTTAAAATTGAAGAATGGGAAAGGATTCTGAGAATTTACCTAGTTCTGAGGAAGAATACTGTTAAAATATTACATTAAAATGTGTTATATATAAAATTTTGTTTTGTACTGCTCTTGAAGGATTTCAAACAGAATTGGCAATTCATTTAATTTATAAGTAGAAATTCAATGCAAAAAGGGCCAGCCACCTGTCTTCTGAAGTTCTATTAACCTTCACTATTTAATTGCCTAAATGTGGACATAGATTTGTGTTAGAAAAGAGAGCTTGGTTTGTTGTATGTGTCTCGTAAGTCATGTTGACTTATTTAATGACTTCTTTATTCTAGGGCACTTATATCAACACAATGTGTTTTGAAGAAGAATCACAGGTACTACCTTGGGAAATATAAGGAAATTAATAATTGAATTTATCATAGATGGCAAAGTTTATAATTTTTCTAATCTATTTCCATAATGATTTATGACATCTGAAAAATGCTTGTTACAACAATAAATCTTCAGGTGGATCACCCTTGTCTATGGATTATTTGGGTATAGGACATAAAGATAGGACACTGTCCCTCAGCAGATTTTTTTTTCTTGCCATTTGAGAGACACCAGCTTTCACTAAGCAGTTCATTATTTTCTAAGGTTGGAGCAGCTGTGGATCCCCATAATTATGGATTTGCTCTGTCCCTGCCAATCTACTGTGAATCCTAATTCAAATTTTACATGTCTCTTTGGGGCCTTGTTAATTTTCTCATGATTATGTGGTTCCTGACAAATGACAGTTTCGAGATTCTGAAGTTGCTTAAGTTAGTTTTTTATGAGGTATTGCCAATTGCTCATTGTTTTTAGAATGCTTAATAACCTTTTTCTTTTTAATCTTATGTCCAATAAAGCAGCTGCCCTTTTTAATATCTGGCTGTATTTTTACCCATTTATTTCCTCTGAGGACTGCTACCAGACTACAATTTCTAAGACTCTCTACCTTTTTAGGTTATATGGTCAAGTGGAAAGAAATAAAACGCTTAAGAAAAATATCTGGAGTGTTAGAATTTTTAAATCAGAGCTATTTCAAGGTGAGGACAATGATGTGCAGCTTATTTTTGTACACCCCAAATTTAACACAGTGCCCCATACATGAAGGCACATAATAAATGCAAGCTAAACAAAATTAATTAAACATATTTAACTACACTGATTTTGCTCTAGTTTGGCCATCTATCTGTATCAGTGTTTGGCACATGTTTTCTGTAAAAAGCCATGCAGTAACTATCTTAGGCTTTGCATACCATCCATTGCCTGTCTCAGCTGCTCAACTCTACCATTATAGTGCAAAAGCAGCCATAGGCAATACGTAAACAAATGGACAGAGCTATGTTCCAGCAAAACTTTATAAAGATGGATGTTTGGGCTTCAGTTTGCCACCCTGGATTTAGACCAAGGTTCATAAAGAGGTCTCATCTCATGTTCTAACTTTGATCGGTGGCTGCTTTAGAATACTGTATTGAGAAGGATTCTCAGGGTCAATCTAGGCTCAGTGTTAAATAATTTATTAGTTAATGTCTGCCATAGGCATTGTTTTGATCTTTCCTATAATTTATTTTGAGGACACTGTGACCTGTGCAGATGGTTGCCTTTATTTCTTTGCATTGGACACCAAAAAACTCAGAGTTACTTTTTAATCATCTGTAACAAATAGAGTTGACCCTTGAACAACCTGGGTTTGAACTGCACAGGTCCATTTATAAGCAGGTTTTCTTCTGCCTCTCTCACTCCTAAAATAGCAAGACCAACTCCTCCTTTTCCTTCTCCTCAGCCTATTCAATGTGAAGATAACAAGGATGAGAAATTTATGATGATCCACTTCCACTGAATAAATAGTAAATATATTTTCCTTATGAGTTTCTTAATAACATTTTCTTTTCTCTAGCTCACTTTGTTGTAAAAATACAATAGATAATACATATAACATACAAAATATGTATTAATCAACTATGTTATTGGTAAGGCTTTCATTCAATAGGCTATTAGTAGTTACAGTTTGAGGGAGTCAAAAGTTATTTGTGGGTTTTCAACTGTGTTGGGGTTGGTACCCCTAACCCCATGTTGTTTAAGGGTCAACTGTAAAAGGAATTATAAAGCACATATTTTGCATCCAACTTTATCCCTAGCTTCATCTCAGTTTTACCATCTTACTTTTCTTAGCCCAGAGTTCCTTAAACTTGACTACATAAAACATTGATGAAACCATAGACTTTACCAAAGAGCAGTGGCTTACTGGGGGTTTGCAGTAACACATCTGCAAAATATTAATAATCATACCTACCTTGCGGAGTTGGTGAAAATTAAATGAAGTAATTAATATAAAATACCAAGCATAGTACCTAGCACATAGGAAGTACTGCATACATGGTAGCTATTAAGTATATGCCTTCAGAGAGCTCAGCCAACCCACCTAGAAAGGTAAAACACATTACTTCTGATTTCTCTGGCCCTCCTCCCAGGTAGGTGGAAAAAACCCCTGAAGATGTAAAAACTCTCTCCGGATTACCCAGATTTCATCTTGTGGAACTGAGTCTTCCCTGTGGGAAATACTAGGCCACCTTATAACGTTTGAGTCTTTTTTCTTTTTTACTCCTCTGTTTGTGGGGAACTTTCTCTGTGGAATAGGACCATGTATCCACACAGGAAAATAACAAGGTGGGATTTGGGTGGAGAGATCATTGGGCTTCCTTCCTTTCCCTTTGAAGGTGCCACTTTCTTGTCATACTAGGCAATATCCATACAATTCTTAAAAGTTCATTTTAGTTTTATTCCACTGAGTTTTGGGGGCAAGAATTTTACTACTTAGATGAATGATTTGAAGTTATTTGATGCTTTATCAGTTGATGCTATTTTAGCCCACAGTTCCCTTCATAAACTATTATATTTTCTGACTTAAAAAATGACTGGTATAAGACACCAGATATGCTACAACTCTACATGCTATAGCAAAGAATCAAAATGGTGTACATTCTACACTTGAGAGAAATGTGAAAGGAGAGTTGCCAACACTAAAGGAAAGCAACAGCACGAGTAAGAAAGAGAAAGAATGAAAAACACACAAAGTGGTAACTGACAAGTCAGGCGCTCACTAGGCCTAGCTTTGTTCTTAACTTGAATTCTTCATCATAAACCCATTTTAATGATAAGAAATTCAGAAACTAATTTTTCCCCACAACAAGTAGAAAGTTAGTATTGGTTTTAGTTGGGCAAATGTAGTGATATTTCTCCCTTCCTTATGTTCCTCAACAGTTCCAATGGCCAGTATCTAATACCTCAGTGCAATTTTGGAGTCTTTTCTCCTGTAAAATTACAACTTCTATTCACCCGTGGCTCCAATTTATCCACATTTTTTAAAATTCATATCAATAAAATATACTGTCTTTCCTGTCTCTGTTAGCTTCTTCTTGCTCCTTATTCCTCTCTCTGTGAACCTCCTAATCATTTTTTAGATCTTGGCTTAACATCAGTGTCTTAGGAAAGCCTCGTCCCTCCATTCCTCCTTCACCCCAACTAGGCTATTTAGGTTCTTTGTTGTATCTCCTCAAAGAATCTTGTCCATTTCTGTCTCCCCACTAGACCATAAGCACCATGAGAGCAGGAACATGTCTGCTTCTCCCCACCATTTATCTCTAGCACCTGGCTCAGTGTCCAGCACATAGTCGACATCTGATAAATATTAGTTAAAAGGATATACTTCTAGTGCATGACTGTGTGACTGTCCATCCAGCTATTGTCTTGTGGAGTTGAAGTTGGAAAAAGATGAATTTTTCTCTGTAAGGTTCATGAACTATATGCCCATCCAAAATTTAAAATATGTCATTTTCTATTTACACAAGCAGGTGCAGTCACTGCTGAAACTATAGCTTTTCCACACAATTAGGTATCTCATTTTCCTCTTGCTAAAATAAGAGACCCTTTCAAACGTTGTTTGCAAAGTTACACAACACTGCCAGTGATGCTGAGTTCCTTTCTCTTCTGCTATATTTTGCTTCAGCCTTCCAGGATTCAAAATCCCACTTGCAGTCCTTGGCAATGGGGTCAGATCAGTGTTCTTACCATGCCTGGGGATGGTCAAGAGGAAATCGTGTTTTCACAATGCTTTGCCACAGGTCATTTTGTGGCCTGTTTCACACAGCTTGCTGAGATTTGCCCGATTGCCCACAAGCTGGTGGGAAAGGATTCCAGATGCTCTCTTGCATTAGAAGTACACAAGGTAAGTTAGTTTGCCTCAGAAAGGCTGAGCAGACTAGCAATTTTATATGATTTTAAAAAAGCTTGTGGCACTGAGAGTTGAAAGGCCAAGTAGGAGTGTCATTGTGTATAGTCAAGGTTTTCCCATGAATTAAAAATGTTTACTTGCCAAACTTTGTCTTGGGAAATGCAGGACTATTCTTGTGGAAGGTCTTGTACAACCCTAGATGTAGGTCAGAATTTGTTATCAGGCTTTGTAAAAATACACATACCTAGACCTTAGAAAATCGGAATCTCCAGTGGGTAGAATCTGGTGTTTTTCACTTGTCAGTGAGCCTGCTAAAATACAGCAAAAGTTTAAAAAGCAGATTCTAGAGTCCTACCCTAAGAAAAAGTTGATTTACTAGCTGGGCGTGGTGGCACATGCCTGGAATCCCAGCTACTTGGGAGGCTGCAGCAGGAGAATTGCTTGAACCCAGGGGGTAGAGGTTGCAGTGAGCTGAGATTGTGCCAATGCACTCCAGAACTGGGCAACAAGAGAGAAACTCCGTCTCAAAAAAAAAAAAAGGAAGGAAAGAAAAGAAAAGAAAAAGTTGATTTACTAAATGTGGAGCAGGCTCCGTGAATGTGCATTTTTAAAGAAGGCAATCCCCTTTGTCTACCCGAGGTGACTTAGAAGCAATTGGTTGGAATACCAGCCCTGAAGAAACATTGATGAAGCCCAGTGACCTAATTTTGTAGAGAAAACTGAAGCCCTGCCCTAGTGCCCTTCCCTTGCGTGGAGCTAATAAGGCTTTACCGTGACCCTGTTTTTCAACTTTATACCTGGATTCCTAAAATAAGACATTAGATCCTGTGTGTGTATTTCTGGGAAGAGGATCTGTTGCTCTCAGAGATTTTTTAGTCGGGTTGAAAATAATACAAAAATATTAGAAAACACATTTTCATCATGAGATACAACAGGCTCTGGCGCTGTCGAAACCAGCAGTCCTTGCAAGTGGGTTCTTATGGTGTAAAATAAGGCGTGATGCTCACTCAGCAAGTATAAAATAGTATGACATTTATATGCTTTATGGCAGAAGAGGGGCAGATGTCAGAGTGATAGGAAGAAACATGATAGGCACAATCCCTTTTATCTTTCTTTGTGGTCATGTAGAGTCATTACTCATAGGATATTAAATTTGGTTTTAAAGCACTCATTCTCCATCCTTTTCTGCCATCATGCCTACGTTGGTCTAAGTGTCAGGGAAACCCACATATGTGAAAAAGCTCTGTCCTACCTGCTAGTTGCTCATAAATTAGTGGGAGGGCAAAAGGTGACTAGATAGAGACACTTTGAAGTAGTTGAGAGCTGTAACAGAGATCTGAACATAGGACATTGTGGTGACAAGTGAGAAAGCAATCGCTTCAATTCTGAGAGACTACTTTTGCAACCAAAGTGTTGATTCCTGTTTGTACAGAAGTTTTAAAACTATATGTATGCAGTAGATGCTACTGAATTTGTTCTTTATTTACCCATTATAAGATACAACAAATTAAGTTTGCTTCATTAGGTTAACCTTAAACAAGCTTTGATAGCAGATCTCAGAGCAGGAGCCAGAGACAGAGAAGAGTAACTTAAACCTTCAAGGAGCACCGATCTTTGTGTTTTCCCTCACGCAAAGTTAAATTTCAGAGTAAACAACATTTGTCCTTCTTTATCTTCACTTTCATACTTTACACTGCATTCCCAGGAGTCTCCTCGGGTGCCTTATTGCTTGTCAATCTGCCTCCTTGTAAGTAAAACTCTGACCAACTTGTTCACACTAAGACTAAGTACTTAGTGTACTACTCCTCCTTAAATATTTACCTTTTTGTAGGTAAAGAGCTGGCATTAACCAAAGATTGAAACTATAATGATAGAATTTCAGGCATCAAAAAAAGCCCAAAAGGAAAATGTTTTGGGGGTGGGGATCCTTTTGGGGCTACTCACATTACACTAAATGAGGCAGTTACCAGCTCCCTGGACAAAAAGACCAGCCCTTCTCCATACCCCAGCTGCACATACAGGGAGTCTTAATCTAATACTGGTTTTGAAGGCACTTCTTAAAGTCATGTCAGATTGGAGACATTAGCCCAACTGGCATTCGTCTGGAGCTTCCCTGCCACCCTGGCCACACCTGCCTTCTGGAGGTCTACCCTAAAGACCCTGACAGGTAGCTGCAGGGCAGAAGCCGATTGAGGCCCAATAGGAGTTCTCTGGCACTAGTCCTATGTAAATAGTGGTTGCCAGCCAAGAAATATTTTATCTGGCCATGTTTTGGCTACCTCCTAAGCAGCTGCTCTACTGTCATACCTTCAGAGTTCTTTTTGATTAATAACTCATGAATGTTTTATAATTCATTTCTAACAGTCCCATTGGCTTCCTGGATTCCCAAGGGCATTTTCAGTTAGCATTCCATATGGAACTTTCTGGAATACATTTGGATAGCACTAATGGAAGTTAATATTTCTCCAAGCTCTATAGCCCAAGATTCAGAAATGGAAGGGAATTTTATCGGTAAACATAATTTTCTCTAAAAGATGAAACATAGTTTTCTCTGTAAACAAATATTACTTTGCATTTTTCCTCTATAGATCTCAAGTGTATAGAATGTGAAACATCTTCTTTCTGTAGCTGGGAAAAAGACAGGAAATCACCCATCACAAAATTTAGCCAGATTGCTTTGACTGAGTGCTGCTTGTTTTCTCAAAAGAGTGATGAGAAAGTAGACGTTAGTCTGTTTTTATGTTGCCGTCCCTCAGGGGAACATAGATGTGTATCTGTGCTTAAAAACAAAAGGATCATTAAACTAGTACAAACTATTCCTGCTGAATCCCTTAAGCTATTCCTGGAATATGTGTAATATTGAGGGGCAAAGAATGCATCATCACTGTGGCAGTAGGAAAGTAAGATCAACTTTTTGTTAGAATGTAAGCAGATACATTTTTAATCTTTTAGAGTATGAGGGTAGACTTTGATCGAAAGGAAAATGGGCCACATAGCTGAACAATGTTTGATAATTTGACGAAATTATATTTTACTGTAATTACAGGGTAAGGACCTAGAAAAGAGAGGCAAGTTAGTTTTTATGTACAAAAGCATCCATCTGTAATTAGGGAAGCCATCATACAGAAAGTGGGATTTGAGTGATCTTTTCACACTCTGGCACGCTTGGTGCTACCACATGAATATAGTGTCAGATTGAATATAAAGTAGATGACTGATAAAGTTATTTGAGGTTTGTCACATTAGGAATCCCAAAGGAATTATCTGGGATAATCTATAACTTAGTAGTCCATCGCCTTAATGTTTAAACTAAATGGGAACTTAGTCTTCATAGTCAGTCAGTTAGATGACTTCATAGTGTTATGCCCTCTGTGGTAGTCATTTTACCACATGACTAGCATTTGCACCTCTGCAGCTTTGGTTCTCCAGAGCAATCTTAAATCTCTGTAATAGGTATAAGATTTCATTTTTATGCTTCTGGTTTAAGCCTGTGACTTTTTCCTGATGCCATCTCTCCTGAAGGAATCAAATTTACCTTCTTGAGACAGAATTATGAATTCAGGAGGGCAAGATGGTCATCTCAAAGATACTTTTCTTATTTAATAATCTCTCCAGGTTAGAAGTGCCAAAGACTAAAAATGGCAAGAAATGACACTCTTGGCAGGCATGAGAGAAGAATAACTCCCTTGCCTTATGTTCTCTTCCTGGTGGGCAAGGGCACTCACTCTGACTTTGTTTTAAAGTGCCTGGAGCCAAAGAGAAGCTGTCAAAAGTTAATGATATGTTACCATAAGAAAGATGGATTCCAAGGTGAAACTAAGTAAATTAATGTGTGGTCTGTGTGCTGGCAGCTGCCAGCTCAGCAAACAGACATCCTTCTCTTCAAGGGCAGGGAAACCTTGCCTGCAATGAAATATTACTCCCTTCGTTCTTCTTTCTTTCTCTGGTGTGAATTTCAAAAGATTCCCATGATAATCTCTCTTTTATCTTGTGAATACCTTGTGGACATCCCTGGGTGACCATTTCCCTAAATTCAGCCGTTTTCTACTCAGTACTTGGAGAATTGATTCTCATCTTACTTCCCTCGTATGTCTTCCTCAGTGCCAAAGTCTCCTCGCAGGAGAGGGCCACTGATCAGATGCCCTTAAAGCCAGATTTAGCATCTTATTTTGTTATTTATTGGTGTTTTAAAATTTATCAGTGTTAAATTTACTGTTGACATGAGTGCAGAGATCAGCCCTTTTGCTTTTGTCTCCTTTTTTCCAGCTCTGTGTCCATTCACAGTCCACACACATAATGAAGCAGAAGCCCTGTGTGTTTGTTAGGCATATATGTGGTGTAAATATAAATTGAAAGGCACTGCTATCAATTATTTGTCCCATTCAGTTTAATGGAGCTTGAGGATTTCTCTCTCTTCAGATTATAATTGTGTGTGTTTGTGGGTGTTAAATAAAATGGAGGGGGAGAGGTAATTTATAAAATAGCGAAATTTGAGGGATATTAAAATTCTGAAACTCTTTATCTTGGCAAAGTACTCTCTAGACCATGCGTGAGGCAGAAATCCCTTTTCTTCTTAAGATGCATGTGTCAGGTTTTGAAATCTTAAAATCTCAACTCTTGGTTTTTCAAAGTTACTTGGAAATTGAGTCTCTATATCAGGACCAACATTTACAAATTACTTTATTACAAAGTTAGTGATAAATCTATTTCTTGGTTTAAAAATATGTCTTCTAAATAAGAATTTATTGCATATAGAGGCACTTTATTTTTGATTATCATTACCTAAAATTTCATAAAATTGCTTACTGTTCACTAAGTATCAGAATTGGTAATAAAATAGAACATTTGTTAAAAAGTTAAGGAACAAAAAATAAAAAACAACTATGACATATAAATTAGTAAGCAAAAATTATTATATGATGAAGTGTATTTGCATAGTTAAGGACATCAGAAGCCCGTTTTTAAGTCCACTATAGATCAAAATGAGCAGTAACTTGACCTTGACACCTTTTTTCCAGAGGTGATTTGAAACATAGGTCTAATTTACTTGTCATCTTTTTCTAATGGTGGCTTTATTAGAATTTAATTACATCCTTTAATAAACCTTTCTTGAAAAGAAGCTTTTGCCTCTCTGGAAACTTGCAAATAAATTTAATATCTTTTCATCACAGAAGTTTTTTGTTTTTGTTTGTTTGTTTGGAGGGGTCGTGGTGACGGTGGTGGATGTCCCCTAAAATATGGAGAGATGAATAGTTTTCAGGCTTACTGTTAAATGCTGAAGAGTAAATTCAATATGTTGTGTAACTTTACTCAGTTTTCCCATTGCTTTTTAATAGCTTTGCCTTCAGCTTTAACTTCCAGTTATGTGACATTGAAGACATGTTTTTCTTTCCCATCTGTTGGGAAACTTTGCTCATGTGCTCTTTTGTTCTCTTCTCCTGGGTTTCATCCTAGCCTGGGGTTGCTTTACCTTGTAAAGTAACCACAGTAGGCATTGCCATCTTTGTAAAAAAATTAATATATTTTTTCTAGTTCAAAAGTGATTTGTGTTTCCTGCTCCAATACTCACTACATAACCAAGGATAAGATTCTTAACCTCTCTGAGTCTGTTTCTTCATCTGTAAAAGTCTATTAGGGTGGTTGTAAGGATTAAATATGCTAACACATTTAAAGCATTCAGCACAGTGCTGGCACATAGAAATGTTGTTTTATTTTATAAAATTTGGAAACCTGTACAGAAAAAATAAAAATCACCCAGATTTTTATTATTCTGAGATAACTAATGATATACATTAATTGAATTCACCCATAATTTAATTCACCCATTAATTTAATTCATCCAGTTTTTCCCCTCATACATAAGGTATACAGACTACTTTGTAATCTCCTTTTTTTGGAAAGAGTCTCACTCTGTCAGTCAGGCTGGAGTGCAATGGCGCAGTCTCAGCACACTGCAACCTCTGCCTCCCGAGGCTCAAGCAGTCCTCCCAACTCAGCCTTCTGAGTAGCTGGGACCACAGGTGCGTGCCACCATGCCTGGCTGTTTTTTTGCATTTTTAGTAGAGACAGGGTCTCGCCATGTTGCCCAGTCTGGTCTTGATCTCCTGAGCTCAAGTGATCTGCCCACCTCAGCCTCCCAAAATGCTGGTATTACAGGGGTGACCCACTATATCCGGCCTTAATCTGCTTTTTATTATGAATATTTTCCTGCATCATTTATTACTCTTTTATAACACAATTTTTAATTGCTTATTCTGTTGATAGTTTCTTTTGCTGTGTGGAAACACTGTAGTTTAATTAAGTCCCATTTGTCTATTTTTTATTTTGCAGCTTTTGCTTTGAGGATCTTCTTAGTCAATTCTTTGACTAGGCCAATGTCTAGAAGAATATTTCGTAGGTTTTCTTTTTTAAATTATTTTTTAATTGGTCTTTAAATTCTACCAGAATTATTTCCTGATTATTTTTCCATGTTCCCCTCCCATCTTAATTTATCTCCCTAAAGGCTGTGTAACACCTAACATAACTCATGCATTAAATAAATATATTAATTTATCTCAAGATTCATGCCTATTTTTGTATGCTTTGTAAAATGTATTTTTCTAGTATTTCATGTGTGTTTTGTTTGCATATTAAAATTGCAGGTTCCTTTATGGTAAAGACTTGTTTTCCCAACAGTGCAAGCCTAATGTGCTTTACTCAGCAGACAGTCAGTAAATTATAATTGGCCAGCTAACAAGTTTTCTTTTTAAGATAAGTTGTGAAGCATTTAGCAGCTCTTGAAATGTACTTTTGCACCATCCCACCTGAATTCTTTAATATGTATTATTTCTTAAACAATATACCATATAATAGTAAATAGTTTTTTAGCCTAATGACCAACATCAGCATTCTACCTACTACATTTCCAGAATTTAGGTTCTTAATCATTCTGCTTTTTTCATTTATCCTTCTTACCCACTGAGTTCTTTTTATAGAGTCTACTGTAACCCTTTAATGTCTTCCAGACTAAAGTGGGAATGGGTAATATAAATATTACCCATATATAAATATAAATGTAAATTCTGTAAGAAGGCACATTTGGCACCTTTTATGCCCTGACTTGTAAGCTTTTAGCTCATCCTTTTACTTTAGCTGTTGCTGAAGCCACCATCTTTTCAGGTCTAACTGGAGGGAACTTGTGAACTTTCTTGCACTTTCTTCCCTGAGGCTTCTTTTCCACCATTTAGGATGAGTTTGGCTAAGCATAAAGCTGAAAGTCCAGGAGTAATTAACATCCTATAAAGCAACATTTAACTCAGGTATACAGCTCTGATGTACATTATGCACGATTCCTCAAAGGGTACCTAGAAGAATCAAGCCCATTGCCAAATGCAGAAATAAAGGCAAGAATGGAGAAGTTCAAATGATTATGGAGAAGAAGACATTAAATAAAGCTTCATAGAGCTTTAAATGTGAAGCACATAATTTCCCATTTTGACATGTGAATGATGATCGGGTTTGAGCTATTCAATTTTCTAAAATAATGGCATGAAAGAAAATTAAAGACCAAGAATAGTTATATTTGCCAGTAGAAAACCAGACTCTTCTCTCTCTGAAATTGTGAAAGGAAGATCTGTATGCAAGCAAAGAATTAGGAACTGTCAGAAAGTTCTTTCCCAAGCTATCTGAAAGTGCTTGATTTTTGTATGCTGTCAAAGTATTGAGCTTCTATGGTACATAGAACCAGAGCATTGAACCAGATGTAGGAGGATACAATAATGTGTAAGATACAGTCCTTATTTCCACCAGATGGAGGAGCTTAAGTACCTATACCTGTACAAATACAAATAATCAGAAAGGTGTTGGATGCTGTTAGAAGTTCAAGTTAGGTTAGGCAATACTAACAGTATATGCATGGCATTTGAGCCAAACCTCGAAGAATATGAAGGATTGGCTAAAACCAATAATTCATCTAATTTTGCTCAAAGTTATGGAGATACAGAATGATAAGGGCATAAATTGCATGGAAAAGTATAAAGTACTTCACAAATGCAAGCTATTGACAATGGTAACAATAATGTTATTTTTGGAACAGTTATAAGAATATGAAATTTAGGATTTAAACTTCTAGTAGCATTTAACATTGAATCATGATCAATTCTTCATTTATCATTTAATAATGATTGATTCTTTATTATTTATTCATTTATTGTTGAATAGATAAGTAATTCTAGAGTTTCATTTTGTTTTTCACTTCATTTTTAGAATCCCAGTGAAGTTTTAAATCTAAATTGCTCTTTATATTATCTATTACTGTGGAGTAATTGCAATCTCAGTTAATAATGTGTTTTTATCATAAGCTTATATTTGAACATAAGGTTTAACTCCCATTTGAGTATATTTAGAGCATCACTTCAGTGTAGAGATGATTTCTTGAAATATCTCGACAGAATCTAATGTCTTGATTAGAGTTGTTTCCTTCTGTTCCTCTTAAGAATCTTTCTCAGTAGCGAGAAGTCTATCCATGACGTTATGCTGTTTTAGAAACAAAATGCCAAAATATAACTCCAGTTTAGTCAAAGATATAGGCCCTGTACAAAGACCTATATTATGATTGTAATTAGAAAAGCAAATTTCATTTCAAACATAATCGGTGGCCACAATTGAAGGAAGATATGCCATGTGCTTTCTTTTTAGTTTTATTTTAAGTTGAGGGACACAAGTGCAGATTTGTTACATAGGTAAACTTGTGTCATGGGGGTTTGTTATACAGATTATTTCATCACCCACGTATTAAGCCTAATACCCCTGAGTTTTTCTTGATCCTCTCCTCCTCCCACCCTCCATCCTCCAAAGGCCCCAGTGTGTGTTGTTCCCCCTGTGTGCCCATGTGTTCTTATCATTTAGCTCCCACTTTTAAGTGAGAACATGTGGTATTTGGTTTTCTGTTCCTGTGTTACTTTGCTAAGCATGATGGCCTCCAGCTCCATCCATGTCCCTGCAAAGGACATGATCTCATTCTTTATGACTGCATAGTATTCCATGGTGTATATGTACTACATTTTCTTTGTATAGTTTTTCATTGTTGGGCATTTGGGTTGATACCATGTCTTTTCTATTGTGAATAGTGTTGCAATGAGCATATGCGAGCATGTTTCTTTATAATAGAATGATTTCTATTCCTTTGGTTATATATCCAGTAACGGGATTGCTGAGTCGAATGGTGTTTGTGTCTATAGGTCTTTGAGGAATCACCACACTGTCTTCCACAATGGAGTGTAAAACTAATTTACACTCCTACCAGCAGTGTAAAAGTGTTCCTTTTCCTCCACAACCTTGCTAGCATCTGTTATTATTTGGCTTTCTAATAATAGCTGTTCTGACTGATGTTAGATGATATCTCATTGTGTTTTGATTTGCATTTCTCTAATGATCATTGATGTTGAGCTTTTTTTCATATGATTGTTGGCCGCATGTATGTATTCTTTTGAAAAGTATCTGTTCACGTCCTTTGCCCACTTTTTTATGGGGTTGCCTTTTTCTCGTAAATTTGTTTAAGTTCCTTATAGATGTTGAATATTAGACCTTTGTCAGGTGCAGAATTTTCAAAAATACTCTCCCATTCTGTAGGTTGTCTGTTTACTCTGATGATAGTTTATTTTGCTGTGCACAAGTTCTTTAGATTAATTAGATCCCATCTGTCAAGTTTTGCTTTTGTTGCAATTGCTTTTTGTGTCTTCATCATGAAATCTTTGCCCATGCCTATGTCCTGAATGGTATTGCCTAGGTTATCTTCCAGGGTTTTTATAGTTTTGAGTTTTACATTAAAGTATTTAATCCATCTTGAGCTAATTTTTATATATTGTGTAAGGAAGGGGTCCAGTTTCAATCGTCTGCTTATGACTAGCCAGGAATCTGATGGTGTGCTTTCAATACCAGAGTACATCAATATTTGTAAAATGTGAATTATGGAACTATTTCCTCTACCTCATGGGTATTTCAAGGAAAAAAATTAATGGCAGATATTACACTGAGTAACGAGGTAGTGTGAGTTTTAAAACAGTTATTGTGCAGTGTGTCTATTTTCCAGTGTCAGGGAGAAATGTTATTAAGTTCTAGAATTAAATATGTTGCACAAATGTGCTGAGTCCATTTACGTTTTATGGAATAATTTTATTTGTTCTGCACTAGATGGCTGGCAGAGAAATTGAACAATGTTTGGTGATGTTAAGGTTGTAATTTTATCAGCAACAGAATTAGGAAACATAAATATAAATCTGGAAATAAAACATGTTGTGTGCTATCTTTGGCTACTCTAGAGGCTAAAATATAACTTCACCGCCACTTGCCAGTGGACTTTTCCTTGGAAGTCAGTTGTCATTGTTCTGGCAAGTTTCTTTTCATCCTAAATTGTGTTAACATTTAAAGGGGAAATCATGAAAGTCATAAAGGAATATATTTTAATGTATCTACCCAAAGGAGAAGAAGTTATTGCATGAAAAAGACACATGCACATGCATGCTTATAGCAGTACAATTCACAATTGCAAAAATATGGAACCAACCTAAATGCCCACCAACAAGTGGATAAGGAAAATGTGATATATATGCACCATGGTATGCTACTCAGCCATAAAACAGAATGAAATAATGGCATTTGCAGCAAGTTAGATGAAGTTGGAGACCGTTATTCTATGTGAAGTAATTCAGGAATGGAAAACCAAATATCATAAATTGTCACTTATAAGTGGGAGCTAAGCTGTGAAGATGCAAAGGCATAAAAATGATATAATGGACTTTGGGGACATAAAGGGGAGGATGATAGGAGAATTAGGGTTAAAAGACTACATATTGGGTACAGTGTATTCTGCTTGAATGATGGGTGCACCAAACTCTCGGAAATCATCACTAAATAACTTAGTCATGTAACCAAAAACCACCTGTTCCTTAAAAACTATTGAAATAAAATTTTTACAAAACAAATATATTTTAAAGACAATTTTAAAAAATTAGTAAGAACATGGAAACAATACAAAAATGTGGAATGTATAAAGTATTGGCTGGGCGCAGTGGCTCATGCCTGTAATCCCAGCACTTTGGAAGGCCGAGGCAGGTGGATCATCCAAGGTCAGGAGTTCAAGACCAGCCTGACTAACATGGTGAAAAACAATATTATATCTCTACTAATAATACAAAAGAAATTAGCTGGGTGTGATAGCAGGCACCTGTAGTCCTAGCTACTCAGGAGGCTGAGGCAGGAGAATCGCTTGAACTTGGGTGGTGGAAGTTGCAGTGTGCCAAGATCGTGCTGTTGCACTCCAGCCTGGATAACAAGAGCAAAACTCCATCTCTAAATAAATAAATAAATAAATAAATAAAATATCTTCCGCAATTGGAATATATTCTTCCATATCTTCTCCTATGCCTATATGCTAATACTAAATACAATATATACATATATGTATGCTGTAGGATACACTATCTCTGATAATCTGTGACTTTGATTCCTAACCTCAGCTATCACCTAGTCAGTACATATAGTCCTATCTCATTTTTTTTCCAAAGACTATAGAGCATACTACTTTATAAATGAAAAAAACTGAACCTCTGTTGATTAGCATGTATCATATATATATAAAATCAGTGTGTGTGTTTAATGCATACTTGTTTTAAATTATATGATTATTACCTGTACAGAATTTTAAAAATTGATACATTGTAACTTTACATATTTATGTGGTAAAGTTTGATGTTTCAATACATGTATATTTTGTATAATGTTCAAATCAAGGTAGTTAGCATGTCCCTGACCTCTTGCATTTATAATTTATTTATATTGGGAAAATTTGGAAACATTCTTCTAGCTATTTTGTAATAGATAAGACCTTACTGATAACCATAGTCACCCTACTGCGCAACAGAACACTATGGGTTTTTTTTTTTCCATGTATACAGGTCTTTGCCTTATTCTAAGCAAAGATTGCCCCAGAGACTATCTTATTTTTTTTCCAGCAGTTTCTTTTTGAAAAGCTTTTTAGTCATTGTGAATATAATTTTCAACAATATGTGAAGGACTTCGCTGATTTATTTATTAACTTTAGACACTAAGTGAGTAAAACAGGACTGCACTGCAAGGCAATGTTAAACTCTTGACATTCTCAAGAGATAAGTTTTACAGATTTCAGAATTCCCCTGATTTATACATGCCTCTGTCACTTAATTATGCTCATAAAATTCTGCTTAACTAGCACTGGGATTCTCAACTTGAAGAGAAAAGAGTATGATACCACTGCAGCCTACCAGAAGAAAGTATCAGAACCTTTGGGAAAACCTTTTCAAAATATGCATATCTTCCTTCCTACCCCCAAGTGGAACATGCTTACCTGATGGAAAAATCACTGCATGTAATTAGTTGTTACTAATTGGAATGTAACTAGTTGGGAGTGTGTTGTACAGATAGTGTAAAAGCAAACAGCACCAACAAACCTGTCAAAGTTAAGTGTTTTATATACATAAGCTTAAGGCATTTAAGTGGTGAAGAGGTTTTCTGTTTTTCAGGTTAAGGGATATTGTCTTCAATCTCATTTTCTGTTTATCCCATTATTTCATTATCGGCCCTAGCAGAGGACTCTCCTTTATAAAATTCATTTTACAAGAGTTCTTGTGTAAGCATTAATGAGTAGAGACTAACAAAACAAAGTAGGGATGTGGATGCCAAAGCATGGGTGGGCTCATTGCTGAGATGAGTGACTGTCTTCCGCGTTGTGGACAAGGGCAAGTCAAATTTGTATCCAGCAAAATCACTATCATGGGGCCTTCAGTTCACTATAATAGTTGAAACTCTGAGCACTAACTCTGTGAATATCTAACCAAATCTATCTTCTTTTGTATCCTTAAACCTGGTAGAAAACTTTTGGAGGTCTGTGATTCTGTTTGTTTGAAGATCACCTTACTGGGTCCAGTGGATACTAAAAATGACAATGACAAGGACATGCTTGTCTGGAGGGTTGGTTCCACAGTGCTTTGAGGTTTCTCTGTAGCACCTGAGGGTAAGTCAAAAGTCTAAGAGGAGAAGTTCTAATGGAGTTCTTTCTCTGACTGTTTCATCTGCAGACTGCAGCTGAATATGTAAAATCTCGACTCCCAGAGGCCCTTAAACAGCATCTTCAAGACTATGAGAAAGACAAAGAAAATAGTGTATTGTCTTACCAGACCATCCTTGAACAGCAGATTTTGTCAATTGACCGAGAAATGCTCGAAAAATTGACTGTATCCTATGATGAAGCAGGTATGTTTGTCTTTAAAACACACAATGTTTTTCTCCTTGCAAAAAATTTCATTATGAATGTTGGTTAAACTTGAGGCTTTTCTGAAGTAAAAGGTCAGGGGCAAACTGGGTTCAAAGTTATGTAACATGAACTAATAAATTTCTTCTCTGCAATTTTAGTATCAAGACAGTCAGAAGATTCTTAAAAATGGATCTTAACTATCAAATCCCTTTAAAATTTTGCTCTTTTTTATTGGGATTTTTTTTGTGGTTTGTTTTTGGCCTTTTATTAACCAAGTACTCCTAAAGTGTTATTCAACTTTGGATAGCAACTGAAAACTTTTACATCTGATAATCCAAGAAATGTTATTCGATGCAAATATTTATGTTAATTTTAGATATTTTTTCTAAAGAGGTTATTTTTTTTTCTCAAGCTGTTAAGCTAATCATTACTTTCTTTTCCCTAGTAACTCAGACACTACCACATCAGGGACTTCATCTTACTGCCTGCCATAAGTTCTTCCCATCCAAGGGAGCTTATTAATGAAGTCATGGACAGACCTCCTTATAACATTATTTTAATCTATTATGTAGTCTGTCAGCTAAAACCCAATTTTAATGAAATGAGCATAGTATTACTTGGAATTATTAAAATCTTTAGTAAAATTAAACTTAAGCAGCAGAAATACCCTATTAAAATTACTATACCTCTCCATCTCTCCCTCTCAAAAAAATTGGAGGAAAAAGTACAGGAAAAAAGGTTTCTAATGGTCAAATGTTAATGGCATTAATTATTTTATTAATGCCAAAACTTCTGTTTTTATTTTTACAAGGATTTTTTTAGCATGCATCTTATTCTCTTCATCAGAATCTATGAATGCTCAATATTTGCTTACCATTTGATTTCAAGTTCAAATAGCAAACAGAGGAGCAAATTAGTAAAGTAAAACAAAATGCTATACTACATTATACTTACCACTTAGACAATATTTCTAGTTACTAAGCTGCCTCCATGTATATTCCACCCTCTAACCCTTCACTTCCCTCTCAAGCAGGATCTGTATTTCCAGTTTTGTCCAGAACATCCCTTTCTCTGATTCTTCTTTGCTTTCTTCATTTTCCAGACACATTGGCTTTCTTCTGCCTAGCATTTTTGTTACTTTCAATATTCTTCTCATTGGAATTCCTATTCATCTCTTTTCTCATCCTTAATGGAATAAAGTAAGGTTTTGATCAGTCCCAATCAAAATAATATTTAAATATTCAGAGCATCTTACAGATCATAGAACTCATATAGTCCACCCACTTCTTGTCCTTATGACCATTTTATGGTGAGAAAACAAACTCATAGACTTGCCTGAAATAATGCAGTTACTTAGTTGTAAAACTGGGTTGCCAACTTCCTAATTACTAATCAAGCTATGCAGGTTCTCATTTGCCCAGTAGTCAATTGTTGAATGCATGGCAATATACTAGGCAGCTGGAGAAAAGAGAAAAGCAGTGAAGACATGGAAAGGAATCTGAGATGTAGAAATAGCTCTTGCTTAAAGTCTTGCTGGGGGGCTAAAACATACATGTATGACCTCTAGAGAAAAATTCCTGAAGAATTTGGGACTAAATGTACCCTGTAATATCTTCAAGTTATTAAAGCTAAGCTGAACTGTGGAGTCAAGAAATAGTGGAAATAGCTGAAATTTTCTGTGAAATTCTGCAGAGGAGGCCATTATTTTAAACCTTGAAGGACAAATGGTGGGCATGTATTTGTGAAGAGATGAGGGATGCATTCTAGTGGATGAAGGGGCACAAGTAGACATCAAAGTGAGGATGAACATTAGCTGCAGTCACCCACCACTCAATGTTTTCCTGCTTCAGGAATAATTTTCCACTCTCCTGCATTGTTGTTGAGTAGGTACTGATACACTTGCACATGGCTTTTAGGGGCAAATAGTTTGGCATAGAATTAATCTGTCAGTAAGCCTTGTAGCATGTAACAGTGGAAATAAGCACATTATTGAAAGTTACAGGATCTGGGGTCTAGGCCTTCCCCCAGCTTAATACTGGTGTGATCTTCAGGAAATTAACCTTTAGAACCTGCGTTTCTTCATCTGCAAAATTGGGCTAATATAGTCTCACAGGGCTATTATAATAATAAAATATGATCATGTTTGGGGAAGTCCTTAGAGATCATATTGCAAATGCTAATTAATGCCATAAGTGATTAATGAGAACAGATTTGGGCCTTATCTGTTGCTGAAACCAGTGTAAAGTACAGCTGACCCTTGCACAACATGAGTGTTAGGGATGCCAACTCTCCATGCAGTCGAAAATTAACATAAAACTTTTGATTCCCCCAAAATCTTAACTACCAGTAGTCTACTGTTGACCATAAGCCTTACTGATTACATAGTTAGTATATATTTTATATGTTATATGTATTTATACTGTATTCTTACAATTAAGTAAGCTAGGGGAAAAATTGTATGAAATTCATAGGAAAGAGAAAATATGCTTACTATTTATTAAATGGAAGTGGATCATCATAAAGATCTTCATCCCATCGTCTTTACTTTCAGTAGGCTGAACAGGCTGCTGAAGAGGAGGAGCTGGTCTTTCTGTCTCAGGGGTGTCAGAGACAGAAGAAAATGCACATATAGGTGGACCCATGCAGTTAAACCTGTGTTGTTCAAGGGTCAGCTGTACTCTAACTTAGTCTTTTCTTGGCATGTAGTGTTTGGGGAGGCAGAGTGGAAGTTTTTAGTGATCTTCAGAAGCTTTGAGAGGTCTAGCAACATCTATTTGTTAAAACACCCACTCTGGGCTCAGTTTGCCTTTGGTCATCTCTCCATGAGGTGATGAAGGGTAGTAGATGAGAGAAGGTAGGCTATGTGTATGCATGAGTGAATGAGTGTTGTTGTGTGTTGTAAAATCAAAAGTCACTGCCTCCTCTTCCTGAAATGTTAATTATTTCAATTAGATGAAGAGGATAAAATTAGAAAAGACGTTACTATTTAGCAGAAAATATTTCATAATAATACAAAAAAATTAGGATAGAGAATTGGTGCAAATATAACCATCTTATACAGAAGCTTCCTGACTTAGGATGTTTTAATTTAGTACTTTTTAAATTTATGATGGTGCAAAAGTGATTCACATTCAGTAAAATCTGTACTTCAAGTACACCCATTCTGTTTTTCATTTTTAGTACAGTATTTACTAAATTACATGAGATTCAACACTTTATTCACTTTATTATAAAATGGACTTTGTATTAGATGACTTTGTCCAACTACAGGCTAATGTAAATGATCTGAGCATATATAAGTTAGGCTAAACTAAGCTATGATATTCAGTAGGTTAGATGTATTAAACGAATTTTCAACTTGGATATTTTCAATTTGCAGTGGGTTTATCAGGACATAATCTCATTGTAAGTCAAGGAGCATCTGCACCAAGACACTCATTTGCTTCAACTGTTTAGCTTCTTTCTATGCTATCTTAGTTTTGACTTCCTCACATTCTTAATTCAGCTCTCCCGGTTTTAGGAAGTAGTTAATTATTAGTTAGAAGATATCTTGGTCTCTAGAGAGGTTAATTTGTCTTTAATACCCATTCACTGACAAATCAGCCTGAGTGACTTAATGACAATTATTGCTATTTGTAGCATCTAAACTTCTGTTAATAAAAACCAATTAATAAAAAAACCACTTAGATATTTTTCTAAAATCACTGGCCCAGAAGTTTTTCACCCTCTCCTTTTTTTTCTTTCTTTCTCCCCCTTTAATACATATATACCTTAATGCTTTGCCCGTCCACAAAATTCAGCTATCCAGCAACCTCGAATTTAGTGAAGAAGTGGGAAGTAAGCAAAAACCATGAGTGTGCAACCCTACCATGTCACAGAATTGTGGACAAGTCCATACAACAGAGGATTTTGATTCTGACCTGGAATCTATATATTTTTATTTTATATGGTTCTGATTAACTAGGTTATATTTTCCAATGTGATATTTCCTTTTATAAAATTCTTTTTCTGACTTAAAGTGTTACACTTTAATTGCAGAAATAAACAGAAATATGTAGAACAGTATAATATGAGAATAATAATTGTCAGTAATCTTACTGTGGTAAACACTTTGGCATATTTTCCTCACTCTAAGCATTTTTTAAATGTGGTTGGTATCTGGTAGTTTTATTGGGATTTTATGTCCTGCTTTTTGCATTTAACATTACTGCATAAGTACTTCCTCATTTCATTAAAGCCTCTTCATGTGAAGATGATTTTAATGGCTACATCATATTCCAAAGTACAAAACCATGTGTGTGCAACTCTACCATGTCACAGAATTGTGGACAAGTCCATACAACAGAGGATTTTGATTCTGACCTGGAATCTATATATTTTTATTTTATATAGTTCTGATTAACTAGGTTATATTTTCCAATGTGATATTTCCTTTTACAAAATTCTTTTTCTGACTTAAAGTGTTACACTTTAATTGCAGAAATAAACAGAAATATGTAGAACAGTATAATATGAGAATAATAATTGTCAGTAATCTTACTATGGTAAACACTTTGGTATATTTTCCTCACTCTAAGCATTTTTTAAATGTGGTTGGTATCTGGCAGTTTTATTGTAATTTTATGTTCTGCTTTTCACATTTAACATTACTACATAAGCACTTCCTCATTTCATTAAAGCCTCTTCATGTGAAGATGATTTTAATGGCTACATCATATTCTAAAGTACCACTCCCTAAATATTTTCTTATGTTGGGCATTTTCATTTTAGTTTCATTTTTGTTTTGCTCTGATGATTAATGCTGCAAGAAATATGGAGTTCATTTGTCTGCATTTTATATTATTCTAGAGGCTAGACTTCAGAAAACATAACAGTTTAGAATTAAAATGAGAAGGTAGGGAAGGGGATGACACTTGGAGCAGTGACACTGAGAACAGTAAGTAATGAGAGCAAAGAGTAAATCCATAAAAAGCATTTAGCAGATTCCTGACATTACACTACACTCAGAGTCATACTAGCATTCACAGACTGTATTATAGAAGTGACATTGTTATCTTCATAATGGTGATCTTGATTCATAGAGAAAAGGTTCAATAATGTTTATTATATTCTGCATATAAAAGCAGGAATTATGTAAACCAGTGTATTAATTCAGTCAGCCTGTGATGGGGTTTAGCTGTGTCCCCACCCAAATCTCATTTTGAATTGTAGTTCTGATAATCCCCTTGTGTTGTGGGAGGGACCAGATGGGAGGTAATTGAATCATGGGATGAGGTTTTTTTTTGTGCTGTTTTTGTGATAGTGAATGTCTCACAAGCTGTGCTGGTTTTATAAAGGGAAGTTCTCTTGCACATGCTCTTCTTGTGTGCCGCCATGTAAGACATGTCTTTGCTCCTCTTTCACCTTTTGCCGTGATTGTGAGACCTCCCCAGCCATGTGGGACTGTGAATCTATTAAACCTCTCTTTCTTCATAAATTACCCAGTCTTGTTATTTCTTCATAGCAGTATGAAAGTGCATTAACACAGCCTGCTCTAACAAAATACCATAGACTGAGTGGCTTATACACTACAGAACTTTATTTCTCACAGTTCTGTAGGCTGTGAGGTCCAAGGCCAAGGCACCAGCAGATATGGTGTCTGTTAAGTGCCTAGTTCCTCATAGATGGCTATCTTTTCACTATAACCTTACATGGCAGAAAGGGTGAGAGATTTCTCTGGGACCTCTTTTATAAGGTCACTCATTCCATTCATGAGGGGTTCGCCCTCATGATCTAACACCATCCAAAGCCCCCACCTCATAATACTATCACCATGAGGATTAGTTTTCAATATATAAATTTTGAATTTTGGGGTGACACAAACATTTAGATCCCCTTTCTAACATTAGTTTAGAATGTTTTTCATTCAAATGGTTTATGTTTTGACAATTTCAAGAATTGATATGTTTTGTGGTATAATTGAAAGAAAACTTGGAACCAAAACACCCAGATTCTATTTCTAGTCTAGCTCTACTGCCAACGATATATGTGACCTTAAGCAAGTCACAAACCTTCCTAAAGCCAATTTTCCTATAAATTGATGGCATGAACAGGACCTAATAGATGTCTTCTCGTTCTAAAACTATGCTTCTGGTCTATGACAATGGAACATTCAGGTAGCTATAATTTCCGCAAGGCTTCCTGTAGCTATAGGTTTTATGCTTTTTCTATTGGCTGTCTTCTTTCTTCTTACACAGCCACATACTTCGTACCTAATTTCTGATCAAAAGAAGACCATCACTCAGCTTTTCATAGCATCTGCTCATGCTTATGCCTTTTATTGGTGGGATGGGGAGTGAGACTGTTTGAATCAAGCAAAAGTAGATTTTGGAAGAAGAGGTTCTAGGCTATCATTCATGGATCCTCGTTAAGATCCTTTAGACCTTTTATTATATTAGCATTTATTAATACTAAGCAAAATCCAGAGTAACAAGTAGGGTGTGGTTTATATTTGATGTATTCATGTTTTTATTTAACTGAAGTACAAGTTTATATGCATTTCAATAGATTGGGTTTAACACAGAGAACTTTTCAAGGAAAGCAGTGGCATAATTTGAGATGAAGGGATCAAAATAGCATTTTACACTGTCAGAAAGCATCATCATCCTAAATATTTGTTATTTGTCATAGTGGGCAAAAGTCAAAGGGTTAAAATACCAAGAGAGGGAATCTTTTCTCATATTGTTTATTTATATGCTGGAGTATCATTTATGTTTCTGTAACTAATCTCAAATTCTGTTTTTAATTATTTTTGAGTTTGGGCATGAATAAATATTTCCTACATATTCCTTTGTTAAGGATAAAGTAGTATGGTTTGTAATGCCCTGTGTTTGAAGGAATTATGAAGAGAGTAGGCCCATTTATTTGAGAGTGATATTCTCTGTCACAGGCTCAAGAACCCTAAGCCATCGGAGCAGAAGTCTGGAAACAGGAGTTTTTTTCCCTTTGCAGCTGAGTACACCTGCAATGGATAGAATGCCCAATGGTAGCATCTAGCTGCAGGCCTCAAGAGAGTTGCCTAAGTTGCTGGTTTGATCTCTTTCTTGGAGTTCTCAAACCAGCAAGGGCTTTTTGGTCTTACAGTTGCACTAGAAACCCATACAACCTTCCAATGAGCACATGTTTCTGCAATGTGGAAAATGCACTTACACATAGAAAGTGAACCAGATGGTGCATGAGGGAAAAAGAGAGCTCAGCTGACTGTTCCTTGTGTTCTTTGGGTATCAGAGTTGGGGGCCTGCATATTCATTTTCAAGTGTCAGGCAGTCACGTACAGCTTTCCCAGAGAAGGCCAGAAAGAAGGAGCAGCATTAATTTCTCAGCTTTTGCTTTGTGATTCCCTGATGCAGCTCTACCTGTGGTTGAAAGCTACCTGTGGTGAAGACACACCAGGCACTGTAATTTTTGGAAAAGTAGCCTTTTAAAAGGGTGGGGGAATGGGCTCTAAGCAACTTAGGAAGTAGCTGGAGGGTTAACTCCTATTGAGTTTATTTTATTCTTAAAATAGATGGTACCTGAAAGTTATATCTGCGTTTTAATTGGGCCATTAATGTCATAATAATCAGTAATCTCAAAAGAAAAGCCATTTACTGTCATGGGAAAATTTTTTTCCAGCAACCAAACCCAGGAAAGAGTGTAAATTATTTAGGGACTTTCCAGGTTTTCTAAGAATATTAAAAAAATCTAGTAAAAGGCATTTGCAGGAAGTTCTTCACTCCAACAAATAGAGTGAATTTCTCAGTGTATTTTTCAAATAGCTCCTAAGGGAAGAGGTGATACTAGGGTTTCCTTACTTTATAACTTCAGTCAGGACCCCATTTCTTAGCTCAAAAGATATTCTCTCCAGGGACTTTTTGACAAGAATTGGAGAATGTGGAAGGAAGACAAAAACAGACACCCAAAAGAAACTTAAAGGGAAGTTCAGTATTGACTGTGCAACCTCTGACACCAACTTCTTAGTTTCTGTAAAAAGATTTAGTCTATTTTATTTTTCCATTATAAAAGTAAATAAATATACTTTAGAACATTTTTTAAATACAGAAAAAGGAATAGAAGAAGATCATCTTTAATTCTATCACCTAAACATAACCATTTGATGTATTTACTTCTTTGCCATTTTTCTCTGCTGAGTTTTAATTATTTATGCCAAATTTTATATCTTTTTTATTTAACACTTTTAATCATATTTTATGCTGTTATAAACTACACATAAAGGTCACCTGTAATAACTGCAGTATTCTGTTGAGTGGATATACCACAGTTATCATTCTCATAACCTTTTAATATTTTTAATATGGTTCCTCTCTTGTGTCCATGTTTCAGTTCTCTTTACCACATAGAATCCCAGAATTTGGTGATCTGTTTCTTATCTGTGAAAAATGAGAATGGTAATATAATTAACAAAAACAGAAGGCTTTTGTATTGCAGCTAACTATTAGCCATGTATAACAATAGTGGGAAGAGAAGAGTAAAATAGATACTCAGAATCCACTAATAAACTGAGAACTTCTTTCTGGCTGATAATATTAATTTTTTTTTGAGGCTACGTAGGTGACTAATTTACCTATCTGTTTAACCAAGATGATTTTTTTTTTTTTGAGATGAAGCCTCTCTCTGTTGCCCAGGCTGGGGTGCAGTGGCGCAATCTTGGCTCACTGCAACCTCTGCCTCCCAGATTCAAGTGATTCTTGTGCCTCAGCCTCCCGAGTAGCTGGGACTACAGGCATGTGCAACCATGTCCAGCTAATTTTTGTATTTTTTCTGGTAGAGATGGGGTTTCAACATGTTGCCCAGGTTGATCTCAAACTCCTGACCTCAAGTGATCCGCCCACCTTGGCCTCCCAAAGTGCTGGGATTATGCTATTGCACCTGGCCTAACCAAGCTGGTTTTAATTTCAGTTATAATTCTTACATTTTCCAGTTAGACTGTAGATTTTAAAAGCCAAATTATCTTTTGGTGGTGGGGAGCAGTAACTAAACAAAGTGACTTTGACATCTGCAAAATCGAAAACTATTGGCCATGGCTGTAATACCCAAACATGTAATTTACAAGTCCCAGGATAGGATTTGTCTATGGTGGGACATTGCATCTCTCTGCATGGTTTCTTCAACTGTAAAGTAGGGGTATTGGATTAGATATTTTCTTAAATCTCTTCCAATCTTAACAATGTATTATTTTTGTCCTCAGTTTGTTTAACACTTACTGATTGATTCATTTATTCAGACTATAAACATTGACTGAACAAGCATCTATGAGCCAGACACAGTGCCCATCAGTGGAAACGCTCAGATGACCATGTGGCCCTTTACTCCAGGAGCACAGTGTATGCCTTTGTGTGTGCCCATGTGGGAGGGCAGGGAGATAGCCGGTAAAAATGGATAACTTGAGTATAGTGGAATTGGTGCTGTAGGGGACTATAGATGTGCGGAGGAGAAGGAAATTAGTTTTGGAATTGGTAACAAGTTCTTAAATAAATCAGAAAATCATGAGAGAACCCATAAATCTTGTGAGCTGTTCATCTTGAACTTTACTGTCAGTTGCATTTTTAAAGGCAGGCTTTGAGTAATGCTTTAGTTTTCTTCTTTGCTTCTGTAACTGTGGTTATATGTTAGTGCCTTCTACAGACCAATTCTTGCCTTCTGCCATAGCAGCACCTGCCACATTCTTTTTTTTTTAATGTACTGGGACAGGATCTCACTCTGTTGCCCAGGCTGGAGTGCTGTGGCATGATCACAACTCTGCAACCTTGAACTTCTGGGCTCAAGGGACTCTCCAGCCTCAGCCTCTGAAGTAGCTGGGACTACAGGTTTACACCACCATTTCTGGCTAATAGTTATTTGTAAAATTTTTTTGTTGAGAGGGGTTCTTACTATGATATCCAGGCTGGTCTCAAACTCCTGGCCTCAAGCAATCCTCCCACCTTAGCCTGTTAGAGTGCTGGAATTACAGGAATGAGCTACCACTCCCAGACTCACCTACCACATTCTAACTGCTGCTCTCCAACTGATATTAATTAGTTTACTTTAATTAGTTAATATGTTATCAGCATTGCCTGTTTGCTTTTGAGACCTCCAATGTAGAAAAATAATTCAGACTTAATCTTGTAAAAGTGGTATGATAGGAAGGTATTTTAAAAAATCACATTCTGCAACCTCATCTTACCTTTCTATTAGAAGACCTCATATCTACTCTGAAAATACATTTATCTAAATTTTATGGTGGGCAAAAATTTTTAAAACTTTGCTAAGAATACTGGAAACCACAAAGGAACACTGGGATTTAGAATCAGGAAGTGCCACCTCTAGTGATTAAAACATTTGAAATGGAGCTGTACTTATCTTTCTAATCAAGTTGTCCTTGTTTGCCACAAGGGAAGTAGTGTTATTTCCTGTCTCTGAAGTAGTATTTGATTACAGGGACTAAAGAAAATGTGTACACGTCAAAGAAAATAATTGGACCAGGTGGTCACACTTTAGAGTACATTAGCTATCCAGAGACAGGATGCCAGTGCCATCGGTATCTCTTCCTTTCTGTACTGTCAGGACTTTGTAAACAAGATTTTATAGACCTCGTTGGAATGTTTGCAATAAATTTTAATGAGATACACATTAATGGTAAGACCTTCAGTTTGTAGAGAAAAATAAAATAGTTTTAAGGTGCCAGGATTTCTAATGTATTGTGACGGTCCCTTTGTTGTAGTGAGAGGTAGGTAAAATGCATCCTTGGTTGACTCTCAGACTCTGAAGATATGTAATTATAGACAGCTGGCCTGCTGTTTAATGTCATTTTGCAAATGTTACGTTCAGTCTTTGGGATCTGCTAGACACTTCAAAATTTCATCTGGTAGATTGCCTCCTGAAAGGTGCTGTTTTTTAATTTTTTTAATTATTTTTTTATTTTTATTTTTTATTTTATTTTTTTGAAAGAAAGAAAAAGAGAAAAGAAGAAAGAAAGAAAGAAAGAGTGAAAGAAAGAAAAAGAATGTAAGAGAGAAAGAAAGAGGAAGAGAAAGAGGGAGAGAGAACGGGATTCTTGTTCTATTGCCCAGGCTAAAAGATGCTGTTTTTTAAGCCTCCTTCTGTTGCCCAGAGGAATTCTTTTTGTGTTTCTTTAGTTGATAAGTTTGTCTCAAGGCTGTGTGGCTCTTAGGCCATTTCTGATGAAGCTGGTTTGACAAGGAGTTTCCTTAGTATATGCACTGGAGGAGCTCCTGGATGTGCTCTTGTAGTTCTTTAATCAATCCTAGGAAACTCTAAATCAACTGTGGAGAAATTGCTATGACATACACCGTTCATTCAACACAAGCATTTATTCTGTGCCAGGTTATGGCTAGGTGCTGCGAATCTAAGAAATGGGTAAAGAAAAATGAGTTAGAATCTGCTCCATTTGAATTTATTGTTAATCTTTTACTGCTATCTTTATGAATCTATTTTCTGGAACTTGTTTCAGAATGACACCTGAACTTAACTTATTCTGTACCTGAGTCACTCTAATTTCCATTCTCCTATCTTACTCTGCCTCATTCCAGGAGAGAAGTACACAAATTATATTTTTATTATTTATATCCCACTTCTTCCCTAAAAGTTTGATTTGCCATTCTTACAATAATAATGTTACAATAAAAGTAGATCGAAACCATAAATAAGGATGAAAGCAAATGTACTATCCATAAAGAATACTAAAGTACAATATTATATTTTAATTGAGCATCTAATTTCTAAACTTTCTGATAGCCAGAGCAAAAAGAGAAACCTAATGAGTTAGAAAGTCTTCACTGTTTCAATAGATAAAATAAAAGATTTTTCAATGGAGACAACTTCTCTCTTGGCACTAAAGGTCATAAAGATGTTATCACAAGGCATCCTGTATACTGGACATTGAACAACGTTGTTGTAGCCTGGGTTCCTCAAATGTAGAGCATGAAACAAAAGGCTTGCATACAGATAGTTTATTTAGGAATATCATCCCAAGGAACAGGAGTGAGGGGCACTGAATGAAATAGGAAACAAGGAAAGCTAGTATGAAGACACTTACAGAGTTGGGCTCTCCTCTGAAGACAACTGCTGCTTAAGCCCAGGTACCTTTTAAGGTAGCTTATGAATAGCATCCCAGACTATTTAGCTACTAGTACCATTCCCACATTAGCCAATGGTAGTTCCACAGATGTTAACTTCCCTGCATTTCTGGTTTATGTAGGCGTGAAGACTGAATGAGTTCTGTGGGCATCCCTTGCCTTGGCATCAGGGAAGCTCCAGGAGAGGAAGCAAGTGATGAATAGTTCAGCCCCAGGCTGCCTCTGGGCTGAACTGGTCTTCAAGTGGTGGCTGGAATAAGAAGTATGGGAGCAAGAGAGTATGAAATGGTGCATAAGAGATGGCCTAGGCAAGCACAACAAATAAAATCTTAAAACAACTTCATAGCAAATCCATGTGAGTCCATCTTATGGTCATTTCTTGCATAACAACCATCTATAAAAGCTGAGGGCCAGGCACAGCAGCTCATGCCTGTAATCCCAACACTTTGGGAGACCGAAGTGGGATTGCTTGAGCCCAGATGTTCAAGACCAGACTGGGCAACATGGCAAAACCCCATTTCTACAAAAATAATAAAAAAGTCAGCCAGGCATGGTGGCGCATGCCCATAGTCCCAGTTACCCAAGAGGCTGAAGCAGGAAGATTGCTTGAGCCCAGGAAGTTGAGATTGCAGTGAGCTGTATTCATGCCACTGTACTCCAGCCTGGGTAACAGAGCAAGACCCAGAAAATTAAAAAAGACAGAAAGAAGGAAGGAAGGAAGGAGAGAGAGAGAGGACAAAAGAAAGAGAGAAAGAGAGAAAGGAAGAAAGGAAGGAAAGAAGGAAGAAAGCTGAGGATCCATTATGTTTTTTCAAAGCTCTTGTATAGGACAGGAAAATGTATATGAATACTTTCTATATTGGACATACTCTATGTTGGAATTCTCTATTGGACATGTATAATATAGAGTGTATTTACTGCATATATAGAAAAATATTGCATATAGCAGAAGATGAAAGAAAAGAGAATGTTTTTGTTTTGTTTGATGTAATGGCTCAACAGGACAACTTCCCAACTCAAACCAAAATAATTAACTAATCTCGATTTTTATCACAACCGAATTAAAATACCTGGGCCCTTCAACCTAAGTGGCATAGTAAGATGTAGCATTCAAATTGGGGTTTATTTATTTGACAGTAACTTGTATTCATTTATTTATTCATTCATTTTCCAACCCATTTATTCCAGTTTAGGGTTACAGGTGTACGGACCCTATTCTGACAGCTCAGGGCACAAGGTGGGAACCCACCCTGGACAGGACACCATCTTATCCCATGGTGCACTCACACACACCCACTCAGACTGGAACCATGTAAACGTGCCAGTTCACCTAAGGAGCACAACTTTAAGATATGGGAAGAAACCAGAATACTTTGGGAAAACTCACACAGACATGGGAGAACGTACAAATTCCTCATGGATAGTGGCCCCAGCCAGGAAACAATTGCTTTTTCACATCAATGTTATAGAAAACGGATGTAAAATGAAATGATATCATTCAGTGACCTTCTATATATAAAAATTAATTACCTTCCACAGATAACAAACTCACAAGAGTGGTTACTCTGGGAAGAAGAAACTGAGGAAGGAGAGTTACTTTTTCACTGAGTACCCTTACTATATTGTTTGAATTTTTAACTTTGTCCATGTATTTTCTATTTCTTAAAATTTACAAAAATAAAACTAAACAAAACCCTCCTAATACATTTGCCTTATCTTCAGTGCTAGAAATGGAATATAATACAACAGAAAATCATACTTCTTGTTTTCAATAAAACTTTTCATCCTTAAGTCATATATCTTTGGAATAAGTCAACAAAGGAACTCAGCAACAAGGCCAGACATCATGGAACTGTAGTGCCAAGGTCAGAGAAGGTCAATAATAAGACCTATTTAGTACCATGCCAAGGCATGCCTGGACACCAGGGCTTCTACCATAGGTGCTTGGTAGCCTTTCTACCCTAGGCCAGAACTGGTACTAGAGTCCAGGGTAGGGCTGGCCTTACTGGAAACAAAATAAAAGTTTAGCTGAAAGAGAACAGAATGCATGGGTAGCAGGCTGGTGGGGATCTAGCAGTTTCTTATGTTGATTTCTGTTGGTTGCCTGTGCTTCACCTCAGAGCTTGACCTTCTTGTGGCTGACAAGTTACTGGACTTGATGCTTTACTTGGCCTTTTGGTCAGATTTTGTCTCTTCTGAACTATGGCCAAACCTCTATTGCTTTTCTTTCAAGGTAGTGAAATGTAGTGAAAAGAGCCCAACTGGTTTCATAATTCTTTTTGATATTATACTTAATGGGCCTTTTTTATGAAGATTAAAGATAATGAGGCAGGCACAGTGTCTCATGCCTGTAATCCCAGCACTTTGGAGGTGGAGGAGGGAGGATTGCTTGAGCTCGGGAGTCCAAGACGAGCCTGGGCAACATGACAAATCTCCATCTCTACAAAAAATATAAAAATTAGCTGGACATGGTAGCATGTGCCTATAGTCCCAGCCAGGATCACTTGACCCCGGGAGGTTGAGGCTGCAGTGACTGTGCTCATGTGATAGTACTGCAGCCTGGGTGACAGAGTGAGACCTCGGAAAGAGAGAGGAGAGGCAGAGGGAGAGGGAGGGGGAGGGAGGAGGAGGAAGGAGGGAGGGAGGGAGGAAGGAAGGAAGAAAGGAAAGGAAGGAGAGAGAAAAGGAAGGGAGGGCGCGAGGGAGGGAGGGAAGAAGGAAGGAAGGAAAGATAATGTATGGAAAATGATAGACATGCAGTAAATACTCTACCAATGCTAGTCATTCTGTTGTTTTTGCTGTTACATAACCTAGCATGTACTTGATGTGGTATACAGGGGTATTTTTCCAGTCCCCTTCACGATAGAGAGGATTACCTATTATACTTTGCATATATTAATTTCCTGTCCAGAGCATGACAGAAACTAGCCAAATGCTGGCTCCATAAGCCTCCTCTTCCTTCCTTGCCCTGTTCTGTATGGAAAAACATTTCCTCAAGTTTAGATTATTTGTATGGGTTTAATATCGTTATCTTTTCTAATATGGTATATTAATTACCTATTGCTGCATAACAAATTACTCCAAAATTTAGCAGCTTAAGACAATAAATGTTTATTAGCTCACATAATTTCTGAGGATCAGGAATCTAGGCTGGTTCTCCCATGAAGTTGCAGTCAAGCTGTCAGCCAGGGAGCAGTCTCTGAAGATTTGACTGGGGCTGGAAGTTCTACTTCCAAGTTTACTCATGTGGCTCTGGGAAGAAAGCTGCATTTCCTCTCTACATGGGCTTCCTCATAAAGCTTCTTGCCACATGCCTTCCCTCAGTGTGAGTGATATAAGAGAGAGAGAGCAAGGGAGCACCCAAGACCAAAGCCACAGTCTTTTATAATGTGAATATTGAAAGTGACACACCACAGTTTCTGACATAAGTTGGGGATGGTCAAACAAACCAACCCTAATTTAGTGTGGGAGTATTCATACTATGGAAGGGTATGAATATCAGGAATTGGGGATCATGGGGGCCTCTTAGAGGCTAACTACCATAGGGAGTATTGCAAAAAAATCACTCTTACTCTTCCAACTCCCTCACTCTCCTTCTAGTATCATCGCCTTTCCTTCCTGTGTTCTTTCTTTTTTCTTTCTTTTTTTTTTGAGATGGAGTCTCACTTTGCCACACAGGCTGGAGTGCAATGGCTCAATCTGAGCTCACTACCACCTCCGCCTCCTGAGTTGAAGTGATTCTCCTGCCTTAGCCTCCCACGTAGCTGGGATTATAGGCACACGCCACCACACCCAGCAAATTCTCTTTGTATTTTTAGTAGAAGCAGGATTTCACCATGTTGGCCAGGTGGTCTTGAACTCCTGACCTGAAGTGATCTGCCCACATTGGCCTCCCAAAGTGCTGGGATTACTGGCATGAGTCACTGTGCCCAGCCGCCTCTCATTTTCTAATCACAACCTACATCTCATTTCTTGGAAGTCCAAAGCTGGAGTGTTCAGCCCTGCCTCCAGCACCTGGATGGCTTTAGGATTATTTAGACTCAGCATCCTTTCCAGTAATCACAGTGTACCTTTCATCTGGCCAGGGTCAATGCCTTTGATGTATTAGATTTTAAATATTTTATCACTTCTGACTCCTCTAATTCATTAAGATATTTCTTTTTAGAGCTTCCTAACATTGTGCCTGGGCATCTGGACAGCTTTGAAAGTTCAGATTAATTTTTAATAGCAGTATCCTAAATGCTTCAAGATTATGGATCCTAAATGCTTCAAGATTATGGCATGACTATCTGGATAGTAAAAAAAAAAGTCTCTTTCCTTTATCAGTCCCTCCTCCTTTTTTCTCTTTGTTTCTTTAACTGTGTTCTAAAATTTATCACATTTAAAATTTTCATGTCTATTAAATAATTTGATTACTGGTTCTGTTAATTTTTTAAATGGATGAGTAAAGTAACCACATAAATTTCTTTTGTATTTCACTTTCAATGTTTGACCCAGCAGTTGCCCCCAGTACAACTTTCCTATTCCTTTTTTATTGCTCTTGGTTGTCTTTCTTATTGTGTAGAGAAAAAGGAATGCAGCAAAAATGAGGAAGTCACTGAAGAGTTTGTCTTTTTCTTCCACTTTTTACTATGCCACTTTTTACTAATTTCCCTTGCTGTGGTCATCTACTTTTTCACCAAATCGCCATCTTGGATTCTCTGTTCCTAAAGAAAACAACAGTAAACACGTAAGTCTCTCATTGTATCTGTATTAGTGGAAGAAGAATGCAATGGAACTACAGGTAACTTTCCTAGAGACTAGTTCACTGTGGCTAGATTTTTAAAAATCTTATCAGGAAGACATTATTTTTTAAAGAACTCGCATTTTAACTTGTTTCTCTTTTCAATTTCCTTTTTTGATCTATGGGAAATTCAATCTGAGTTAAACATTAAAGAACTAGGGGAAATGAAAATGCCTTCACAGAATTAGAGATACATTTGATTTTTGTACTCAAGAATTAGTTTGTGAGAAGTATTGGCCCCTGTAAATAGAAAGAGATAAACTAAGCCAAATTTGTTTTAGGCCTTGTGTTTTAAAATCACACCTGAAAGTGTTATGAGCCTGATACAATGCATTTGCAAATTGAATGCAAGAAGGTCTAGAGGTCAGAGTACAATTAGATGTATTACTTTTTTCTTTTTGCTGAAATGACAGTAACTTTAGACCTCTTCAGTTCACTGTATATCTTTGTAAACCTTCCCCTGCAGAAGAAATCAGCATTCCATAGCCACCAAAGAAAACAAACTTGTCTAAAAATACTTGCCTGTTGACTAGATTTTAGCAGATTTTTTGGGGGGATGGGATGGGTGATGGGTAATATGAAAGCTTTACAAAATGAAATGAGGTCAAATATGATGGATGTGATCAAATGCACTTCTAATCTGTAAATCCCTGACTAGCTGAAGTTGTGCTACTTTTTAAATGTATACTTTGAAGTTATGCTGAATTTATGACATTCTCAGCATTTTACTGTATCTCCAAGCATTTGGGATTACTCTTGCGTTCTGAGGGTTGGCGATCAGCTCATTGTTGCTGGTGTCCACTGGGTCCTACTTACTAGAGTGTCAAATGAGGTCCTGTTTTGCACTGCTTTTATTTGACAGGATCTACTTTCTTGCCACCAAAAAATAATAAAATTGATTTACTATGAATTCTTTCCTTTACAAGCAGTGCTTTTCTACCAAGGGTCATATCCACCTCCACCCCCATGGGACATTTGGCAGTGTGGGGAGGCATTTTTAGTTGTCCCAGCTTAGAAGGGGGAATAGGAGGGAGGGTTGGGGGTGTCTAGTGGGTAGAACCCAAGGATGCTGCTAAGTAAGCATTCTATAATGCACAGGACAACCCCCCACGGCAACATTTATCCAACCAAAATGTCAGCAGAGCCAAGGTTATCTTTAGAGCAATAGTTCTCAACCCTTGTGGCATATTAAAATCACTTTGAGGGGCTAATGCCCAGCCTACATCCAGACCAGTTACACTAGATTCTCTGACCAGTGGGACCCAGGCTTCAGTATTTTTATTTTAATTTCAATAGGGTTTTGGGGAACAGGTGGTGTTTTATTACATGGATATGTTATTTAGTGGTAATTTCTGAGATTTTGGTGCACCCGTCACCCAAGCAGTGTATATTTTCCCCTGATGACTCCATTGCATAGCCAAGATTGAGAACTGTTACTTTAGAGCAAAAAGTTTTAAAGGGTAAGACTAGTTTAGACATCATCACAAATAGTTTCCTTACTAAAGTAGATGAAAGGATCTAATTAACATGTGATTGGATCAATCAGCCAATGTCCTATTATAGTGAGGTTTGAATGAACTTTTAATATTCTCTAAAGCCAGTACTTAAAACGTGAAGAAATTGCTATTGTCATTGCCATATTGGAAATTTGTTTTCCTTGTTTTTTTCTAATGTGTTCTCCTTTTTCCAAGCAAGTGGAGATAAATATTTATTGATAGCTTTAGTCAGTAAAGTTCTTTCAATAACACTTTGAGTGTTTGAGCATTGGTGGTTTGTTTTCCTTGAAGGTGTCTTATGTATCTTTATTACTTGAATAAATATCATCATGTATTTATTTACCTGAATTGATATGCTATGCAAAGGAGCTAAAGTATCCTCTCTAAGAATTTTTTTTCATAATTTCGGCATTTCATTCCTTTAACCATTTCCTCTCACCAAAAATTAAATCTTAAAATTTGTGAACAGGTACTTTAAACAGATAAATATTCTTCAGGTATGATTAATGTGTGATTTGAAAAAAAAAAAAAAAAGAATATCTTTTTTTCTTTCCTTTTTTTTTTTTTTTTTAGACAGAATTTCACTCCTGTTGCCCAGGCTGGAGTGCAATGGTGCGATCTTGGCTCACTGCAACCTCCTCCACCTCCCAGGTTCAAGCAATTCTCCTGCCTCAGCCTCCTGAATAGCTGGGATTACAGGCTATTACACCACACCTGGCTAATTTTGAATTTTTAGTAGAGACGGGGTTTCTCCATGTTGGTCAGGCTGGTCTTGAACTCCTGACCTCAGGTGATCCACCCACCTTGGCCTCCCAAAGTGCTGGAATTATGGCGTCAGCCACCGCGCCCAGCCAATGTATGATTTTTTATATTATTATAGATCTCTATATTGATGGCACAGATTCTCAGGGACCACTCCCCTCCACACACCATAAAAACAAACAAACAAAACCCATAAATACATCTAAAAGCTTTTGACAGTCAAGGTAAATAGTACAATTCTTAATAATATATTATACAGTAAAAACTAGTCCACTTATAAAAACCTGCATAGTAAATAATAAAACTGTCTTCTTTCACATCTCAATGTCTCAGTGAGAGTTCAGGCTGTCAAACTATGGTAAGCATCCAGCTTCTTTGAAGAAACAGAGTGAGGTATTACTCATAGAGAGCCATCTGGTATCTTGATCATTAACCTGCTTTTGCTACCCATGCCCACTCTGCTTGTCAAGAGATGCTGGAGAGTAAATGAAAGGAACAGATTGAGGAAGGAAATGGCAGTATTGCAGAGTCCAGAGCCTCCCATCTTGGTAAGAGGTTAGTCAGATCCCTCAGCCAGGGCAGAGACTGGCTCAGGTTTCCTGATGTCTGAGGTTTACACAATTTAGAGAACCCTCTTTAGGAAAAAAATAAATAATGATTTCTTTAGAATGAGAAAAGAAATCACAATAAATTACAAATTTTGAAGAGCTAACCACTATCATTGAACCTAGAAAAATAACATTTGTATTAATTAATTGCCTGATATATGCTCTAGTCTGACATCTGCTACAGTTTTTCCCACATCTTTTGGCAGCATGTTATTTGGTTACTTCTTCATATAACAGTGAGTTTGTAACATCATTTCCTACAGAGGGGTCTGGGAAGATAATTGAATCTTCCCTTTTGCATGGTTGAGCAAAACATGATTTTATCTTGCTTTGTTTTTTAACTCATACTTCAGAGTCTCTTTCAGCTTTTCATTTTATTTGTAATGTCATATAAATTTTTAGGCTTGCTGCCGAATCTTAGAAAATTTCTATCAAAGTTTCTTACATATTCTTCCTTCCTTACAGTATAAGATTTCAGGTCATTTGAAGTTGTCTTATACGGTTACTAATAAATACTCCTTGAATTTACAACACTCATTAACTGATTTGTCATTGTCGTTGTTGTAATGGGGCATAATGAGTTTTATTTATCTTCACTTAATGTCACATTATCCCTAAGAACCTGTCTGAGATGTAATGGAGTGAGGCCATTTCAGGTCAAGGGAGAACAAAAGGTGTGATCTGGCAAAGGCGTGGTGTCTAGTTTGGATGGAATATTATGTACAAGTAGTGTAGTGTGGGCCACAGGACTAGAAAGGTATGCAGGAACCAGACAGGCAAGTTGGGAAGGAGTGTCAAAACTTGGTAGGTGGCTCAGAATAGACTATATGTTGTACCATAAAGTTAAGAAGCCCAAGGTCATTTGTGGACCACCAAGCATATGAAATGCAGCATGGTGTAATGGGAACATCATTGGCCTTAGAAGCAGTCAGATTCTGGTTTGGATACCACCTTTTCCCCCAACAGGCCTGTGAAGCCTTGCTAACAAGAACTGTATGTGAAAATAATGGCAAACTACATATATATTTCACTATATCCAAACTTGATGTATCCTTGACTTAAGTTCCTCTTAGATCCCAGCCAGAGGCCAATTTAGCATCAGTGTATACACAGGGAAATATGACCAAAGGGAGGTAGAAGTGAAGGAACAGTGCTTTTGCCTGATTACTTCTTACTTTTCCAGGTATCTTCTTCAACTTTTCGAAAACATATGACCCAGGCCTTTGAAAGGGCTTGGGGAAGGGAAGGGCTCTCAAGTTTGAAGCTTCATTAGCGTCAAGTAAATCTGCATGTGGTCTAGGACTTATTCTTCCTCTCCTTTATGACTTCAGAATCAAACAGATGAGTTTTGGTGCAATTATTTGGGCAGTTATTGTCATTTCTGATAATCATGAAGGATATGCTCTGACTATGCTTTAAACTAAATCATCAATGAGTTTTTAAATAGTCACACTGGCTACTAGCTTCACTTTGTTCCTCGGCTTAAATTCTTGAACTAGGGAAACATTCTGTGGATTGGTTCTTCTGGTCCTATCGGCTGTGGCAAAGGGGACAGGCGTACGTGGTGGAATTTTCTTTTCCTGAACCTGGAAGAAGCAGATTCTCTAAGAAGAGTTAATGATTGAGGAGGAAATAATGGGATCTCTAGGGTGGACACTGTCAAGAGTGGCAATCACATTACTGCCTTCCACAAGAATAGGTGAACCTGAGCAAGAGAGGAGGAATAGGGCAGATGCCACGAGGTGACTGAAGCTCATGGGAGGCACCCCTTGTCAACTTGTAGAAACACTTGGACAGGTTCTGTCAAGAGCATGACATTTACGTTATTAATGTTTATATGACATGCATAGGAAGGTGAGGTCTACAAACATTCAGGTTAAGGAGTTAGGAATGATATGATAAAAGAAAAAAAAAATCAACCTTGTTCTTGAAATGAGAACAGACTTGACCTTAGCAAAATTGAAAACCGATGGAACTACTTCACAGCTGCTATAGATTTTCACCTTCTAGGAGGAGATGCAAAAAATCAGATTTTCTTGGCTTTTGGTCTGTCAGCCTCAGTCAATAATTAACAAAACTGAGTGAAACATCTTTCCTCTGAGATCCTCAAGCTGCTTAACTCATCAGCTTAGCTTAACTGAGCCTCCTGGGGTAGTAAGCAAAGGGAAAATATGGTTCCAATTTTGGTATGTGTGCCTCTAGAGCAGGCACTAAAAAAGAAATAGAATGTTCTCTAATCTTCCTTTCTACTTGGAAGATCTCATTCATGGAGAAGTTAAGTGATTTTCTCAGGATCTTGGAACAACTTACCAGAATAGAACAGCCAGTCTTTAACTATCAGAGCCTTCCTGGGAGCCACCACTTAAGCTCTGCTAACCTACTTCCTCTGATCAGATAGAATTTATAGTGGTGGTACAGTTAGCAGAAGATGTCTGTATAATTCCTTATGCTCCAGAGGCCAGGCAATGTCTATGATTTCATAAACTAGTTCTGTGGTTCCCATCAGCAGTTGATTTTAAAGGCTTTAACACCTTCATAATCAGAACCTGAAGTTGAGGAGATTAGTTGCTATAGAAGGGGGGAAGGCATCAATCTTTTCATGCCTTTGAAGGGATCAAACCATAGCCAGCTGATATAAAACCCAACGTATTGATTCCCAATATATTGATTAAAGGGAATGTGTTACTTCTGATGTGAAAGAGAAGAAAGGAGGAAATAGAAACAAATGAGACAATCCCTTAGGAAAATCTGAACATGGAAGAATATAAGGACTTCAGTGCTTCACGTTAAAGTCCTGCTAGGATTACAGGCATGAACCACCATGCCCAGCCAACAACTATTTTTTAACATTGTTTTTAACCATCCTAAAATGAAATTCATAGATAATATACCTATATGTATTCATCATGATTTAAAAATTCAGCAAAATGCCCTACTGTAAAGGGAAAAACAAAAGGACAGTAATATATAATTGTATGTATTTCAATATGTAAATATTCAGGCACCAATACATTAGACATCATAATGGAGTCGTCAGATTGTGTATGCAGATGTACAACGGCTACAAATGAAGACTAACAGTTGGATTATTTTGATCACTCCAACACAATAAATAGCATTGTCACTGATGAAGTGATTTTTTTAAGATAGCAGTTCCTCTTTGTGAAGTTCTAAACAAAACAAAATGAAAGTTCCCTTAATTTATACAGTAGTTGCATCCCTGGAAAATTCAGTATATACTAAAGTGATTCCCAAAATACTCTTTGTTTACATGTGAAACAAGTTCCAAGCCCATATGATTATAAACAGATTTTCATCTCTATTATTTGCAAGTTGTACAGGATGTGAGAAAGTCTGTTTTGTAGGACTGTCTATCACATCGCAGAATTTTTAGTGTCCCTTTCCCTCACTGAATAAGTCCCAGTTGTACCCACAGTTATTGTGACAACCAAAAATGCCCCCACAAATACCCAGAACACCCTCATTCAGGACCAGTGGTCTGCAGGAGCATCCAATCTTTTAGCTTCCATGGGCCGCATTGGAAGAATTGTCTTGGGCCACACATAAAATACACTAATACTAATGATAGCTGATGAGCTTAAAAAAAAAAAATCTCATGGTGGTTTGGGAAGGTTATACATTTGTGTTGGGCCACATTCAAAGCTGTCCTGGGCTGGTGGGCCACAGGTTGGACAAGTGTGGCTGGAACACAGGTGAAAAATTAAATTCAGGTAAGAGACATTGAACTCTTTCCCAAACCATTTTGAATGTTTTTGATTCCTTTTCTTTCGATTTGAGATGTTGAGAGCCCCTGTTTCATTTTCAATTACTGGAAACTTAAGACCCCAGGGTATTCTCAAGGAAAAGAAAGATGGTGATGGTGTAGTTATAGCACATTAAATTTATGGCTTTCATAAAACTACTTAAGAATCCCTAAGGAGAGTTTAGTTAGGGAAAGAAGACTCCCAATTACATGTATTGATTCAAACCTAAATACTATCTTAAGGAACCTAGAAAATGGGATCAGTTATACCATGGGCAATTGTGTAACTGCCTGATGAAATTTTTAAAAATGTTTTTTCTAGGATTAATCTAGAGCTACTGTAAGTCTATTACAGTCTCCCATAAGTCATACTTATTTTCTGTGAAGTCCTTGAACCCTGGGCCTTAATTGTAGTCCTTAGGGCTATGGCCTAAGAAAAAGACCCACTGGAGGAGCTACCCATGTGCCAATGAGAACCCAATCTTTAACTGGTAATTGACCAGCCTAATGTCTACAAGTGTATCATTATACTGCATTCTGTATATGTGTGATACATCTATAGTAAATTCATGAAGACACTTCAATCTCTTGGTTTCCCTAGGTAACGTAATAAATAATAACTACTAATGACAACTAACAATTATTGAGCATGTCTATGTGCTAGATGCTGTTCTAAGCTCTTCATATATATTAGCTTTTTAAATTCTCTCAACAACCCTAAGATATAAGTATTATTATCCTCATTTTACATAAGGAAACTGAAGCACAGAGAGGTTAAGTAGCTTGCTGAAGGTTGTGTAACTACCAAAGCCAGAATTTGAACCCAGGAAATCTATATCTCCAGAACCCAAATTCTCAACCATTATATTATGCACATTTAAGAAATAACAAGGCTTAGTAAAGGATACGGGTGGGTAACTGATAATCCATGAAGAGGATTAAATACCATCCTGCTTCCAGTTCTGATCAAACTAAATATTTGCAGGTGATAATAGTTGAGAAAATTGGTAGTGCTGTTACAGCTTCATTTTTTTTAAGTATCTGCAGTGTTAGATGTGGTATACAAGAGGACATGAATGCCATTATCTATAAAACTGAGATAATGGCAAGTGTAGCTTTCACTCACATCATCAAAATTAGGGCCCAAGACTCTCTATCCAACTAACAGAAATTCAATTCAAACTGGCTTCTGCAAAATGAAAACAAACAGCAAAAAAGAATGTGAAGTTCAGTGGTTCTATAAATGAAGAATCCAGGGGATATACCTGATTAGGCATGGTTTGACCCAGGTCTCAAATGATGTCAAAAGTCTTTCTCTTCCTAGCTCTTTTTCTCTTTGCTTGTTAACCATATTCTTGTCCATTGCAAACAACTTTATCCTTGGAGCCACAGAATATGTTCACAGTTTACCAATACAGGAAAAGAAAGCAAGAAACCCTCTCTTTCCTGATATCCACTAGACAGATTTTGGTCCAGTTTGGATCACGTGTTCATCCAGTTTGGATCACCAAGAACTGTGGCCAAGGAGAAGGAACTCTGATTGGCTAGCCTGAGCCATGTGCTCATCTGCCTTATCCCTCTGAAGGAAGGCGGGCAGGCACCATGGACCTCATGGCTTGGAAGACAGGTATTTGTCATTGAATTTCTAACTCATAACTGAATTGTTGATCTAGGTACAGTGTACGCTGGTGTCACAACAAGGTTTTTTTTTCTTGGTTTTGTTTTATGCATGAGGATATAGAATTATACACAGTGCTGTATATAGGTTAAGCATTCAGTAGTTGTTAGCTGATATTATACACTAATAAGTAAAAAATGATATTCCTGCTATTACCTTTATAATGAATATCTAATTTAAAAAACTTGCTGGAGTGTATGGCAGCCTGAGGTGATGCTCAGCATCAATATTCCAAGGCATATCAACAACTACATGAATTATGGAGCAGCACTTTCTAATCTAGATTAGTCTCGAGTTTGATAAATTATCCTGATTGTCTACAGGAGAGTTGGGAGGGTTGGGGGAAGGAAGTCAGGTAAGAAAATATGAGAACTGAACTATGATCTTTTATACTAAAGAGGGTCAGAATAGAAATGGTCACAAGGTGGTAAAAAATAGCTTCTTGCCTGCTCAGGTCTGGCAGTTGGAAAACATTGTTCTGGTGATGCTTCTAAACCATCAGTAGCCCTCTGCCTGCATTGGGTGAATTGGGGAGCTTTATAAAATTAGTTTACGGGTCTCAGCCCTAAAAAATGTTTTGGCAAATTCAGAGGGACCCAGATTTCAGACCCAAGGTAAGTCTGACATACAGCTAGACATGAGAATTGCAATTATCAACCTCTATAATTTAAAAAGAGAAAACAGATGTCATAGTAAGAACACAGGGTAGCAGTTCAGGCACATCCAAGTTACCAAACCTGAACCTACAAATGGTGTCTACAGACAGACAGTGTTCATACCCTGTTCCCTCTTTTGATGACAAAGCCATTAGTTCCTTTTTGTTTTTCTCTCCTCAGGGACTGATGCGCAAAGCCTGCTCTCTCCCCCACTCCCATTTTTCCCCTTTTCTTTCATTGCTCAGTAATTTCACTTTGATCCATTTCTTTATCATGTATGTAAATAAATTTATCCTGACACTTTTTCTGGTCTTTTTGCAAATTTTACTCAGTATTCGTGGGGGAAGGGGCAGATATTACTTCTCTTTATTGATTCATGAAAAAGATTTGCCTTAAATATACCTGATAAATTATTCATTCATCCAAAAAATAGTTATTAGGCATCTATTTGTTGTGCTGACCCTTGTCAACTCTAGTGGGGAAGGCACCAGGTTGAAGAGGCTGAAGAAGAAACCCAGAGCCAGCAAACAAGACATGGCTTTTCTCAGGGGCTCATGCAGGGGAGGGAGTTCAGTGGTAGCGGGCTTGGAAAGATATCTGCATGGCCCAGTGACAGCAGGCTGGGCAGAAGAACCACAACCACTTGCAGAGGCATACAGTTTAATATAGCATTTTCACTTAGCATAGTTTCCCCAATGATCTTCACCTGACAACCTGCATTCAACCCAAAACCTGGGGCCTTGATCCCCTGTACAGCCTGTGTTCCATGGGACAGCCTGGGGGCTCAAATGTTCCGCATAAACAAGGATGAATCTCCAGGTTGGCCATTCCCAAGTTCCCTAGCTCAGAACATATATTCAGGTGTGTCTGCCCTACAGGGTTATTCTCAGGGTATGCTTAAGTTATTGCTATCAGGTATGTTTACCACACACTACTATGTGCAGGCACAGTATTAAGTTCTGGAAATTCAACTGTGAACAACTCACACAAGATTCCTGTCATCATGAGATTTCAGTGTAGGGAAGGAGACAAAATAATGAACAAATGACTGTCAGGATGCCAGATGTTGCTAAGCACTATGGAGAAAAACAAAGCAGGATGAGAGACTAGAGCTTGACAGGATGGGAAGTAGGAGAGGCTGAGGCACAGGCAGTCAGAGAAAAGCTATGAACATAGGTGGGAAGGAAGTGAAAAAGTGACCCCTTCTAAGATCTGCAAGAAAAGCATTCTAGGCAAGTGACCAGCAAATGCAAGGACCCTGAGGCAGGTCAAGGCAGAGGATGACAGGATGTAAATTTGGAGAGAAGATGAGGAAGGTTGTAGGACATTTCAAATGGTGTTTTAAACAGTGCTATTAAAAGGTGATGTAAATGAAAAGCAAAGTTTGACAATTGGATTTCGAGAGATGGAGGTTTTCAGTGTCCTCAATAAGAGCAGCTATTGTGACAATGTGAGAACAAAAGCCTCTTTGAAGTAGCTTAGGGAAAAATTATGGAAGGTGAGGAGGTGGAAATTTCAAGTAAATACAAGTTTGTTGGTTTGTTTTTTTCAATCTGCTATGAAGATGAGCAAAGAAAGGTACCAGTAGCCAGAAGATTTATGATATGCAGGTAGAGATGGTTTTTTTCTTTTTCTTTTTCTTTTGAGATAGAGTCTTGCTCTGTCACCCAGGCTGGAGTGCAGTGGCGCGATCTCGGCTCACTGCAACCTCCGCTTCCTGAGTTCAAGTGATTCTCCTGCCTCAGCCTCCCGAGTAGCTGGGATTACAGGCAACCACCACTACACCCAGCTAATTTTTGTATTTTTAGTAGAGATGGGGTTTCACCAGGTTGGCCAGGCTGGTCTCAAACTCCTGAACTCAGGTGATCCACCCACCTTGGCCTCCCAAAGTGTTGGGATTACAGGTGTGAGCCACTATGCTTGACCCAGCTAGAGATTTTTTTAAGATGGAAGAGACGATGGCATATTGATATGCTAATGAATTATTCTCAAGAATGAGAGAAATTAATGATGTGGGGGAGAGAAAAATAATTACAAGAGCAAAGCTCTTGAAAGGTGGAAGAAATAGGAACAAGGAGAAAGGAAGGCAAGAGGTTTTGGTTTTGTGGATTGACAAATCGGTCATGGGAAAACACCTCAGTTTTCTAATGCATCTCTTGGTAAAGTAGGTGAGATCCTGCATTGAGAGTGACATAGGGGAAGTGGTATTGTAAGTTTGAGAATAGAGGGAAATATGTGAAATATTCAACTTGGACTGAATTAACCAAGAAGTGGGCTAAGGACATGAATAGACAATTCTCAAAAGAAGATGTACAAATGGCCAATAAGCATATGAAAAAATGCCCAACATCACTAGTGATCAGGGAAATGCAAATCAAAACCACAATGTGATACTACCTTACTCCTGCAAAAAATGGCCATAATCAAAAACTCAAAAACTAATAGATGTTGGCGTGGATGTGAACAGGGAACACTTCTACACTGCTGCTGGGAATGTAAACAGGTACAACCACTATGGAAAACAGTGTGGAGATTCCTTAAACTACAAGTAGAACTACCATTTGATCCGGCAGTCCCACTACTGGGTATCTACCCAGAGGAAAAGAAGTGATTATATTAAAAAGATATTTGCGCATGCATGTTTATAGCGCCACAATTTACAATTGCAAAAATATGGAACAAGCCCAAATGTCTATTAGTCAATGATTAGATAAAGAAATTGTGATATATATATATATATATATATATATATATATATATATATATGAATATTTCTCTGCCATAAAAAAGAATTTAATAATGACATTTGCAGCAACCTGGATGGAATTGGAGACCATTATTCTAAGTGAAGTAAGTCAGGAATGGAAAAGCAAACATTGTATGTTCTCACTCATAAGTGGGAGCTAAGCTATGTGGAAGCATAAGAATGATTCAGTAGACTTTGGGGACTCAGGGGAAAGTATGGGAGGGGGGCAAGGGATAAAAGACTATACATTGGGTACAGTATATACTGCTCAGGTGATGGGTATACCAAAATCTCAGGAATCACCACTAAAGAACTTATTCATGTAACCAAACACCAGCTGTTCCCCAAAAGCCTATTGACATCATTAAAAAAATTAGAAATTAACTAGGAAAAGACAGTAAAATGCAGTGATGAATGTCAGAAGAACAATTAGAAGGATTAGGTTCATAGAGCACAGATACAAAGCCAAAAGATGGTTGGATTTAACCAGAGTTGAGGTTGTTCTAGGAAAGGCAACAGCAGGAAGGGCAAAGGAGGAATTCAGTGGTGGGCAGGCTAGGAGGGATAGGAGGACTTAAGATGAGTGAGGAACAGTGAAATAGTGGTGGGGCTAATGGATCAGAAGTCCTGTTGGGCTGAAGAATTATTGGAGTCCAAATGCCAGTGAGAATGATCTGGAAAGTTAAAAGGTAGTGGTTGGAGAGAGAGATGCTTCAAGTAAAGATTTCTGAGGTGGTTCAAGGAATGGATAGTCTATGTGGATTATGACAATGTTAGTGGTAGAGAAAGTGACAGAGGGAGTTCCTATTCCTTAAATGAATGAGGAAGTGAAACCAACGGGACAGTAAATTATTGCATCAAGGGGCAAGAGTTGGATAATCTGACTGCACATGTTTGAAAGGAGCTGGATATGTGCGGGAAGTGGGGAGGTGGACTCTGCCCCTCACCAGTTATTAAATGATGAAGATATCCCCAAATATGCTATCTATCCACTGGAGATAACTTTTGAGTTTTTGACTTTTAGTAAAAGGGAGAAGGATAACATTTTTGGCAGAAATATGGATGGTGACAGGGGAAACCAGAATGGGAAACCATTGGTTGAATTTTTTTACGAGACTCAGGTATAGTTATTTAAGTATGTCATAAAAAAATTTTGGCAGTTCCAGGAAGTCACATTGTCAGATGCCAAATGGTCTGGTTTAATGACTAACTTGTTGTCATCTTAAGATGACATCTTAGGATAGGCCTGAATGACATCTTAAGATAGGCCTGAATAAGACTAAGAAAATTCCAGGTCTTGGTAACTGGTCTCATTCTGGCTCCAAAAATCTTTTGAAGAGGGGTTGTTGGGGAGGGATCAGTTGGAAAAGCAGGAAGCACAGAACCAGATATAGTCTGCAGTTTTGTTTTTCTAGTTTTATAAATTGCCTCCTTTCTTCTAGATTAAATAAGGACAGCTTATTGCTAACAATCTTAAAATAAAATTGTATATGTCCTGAAGAACCTCCAAAACTTTCAACAGCCAAGAACCACATGAAGCAGGATCCAAGTCTCATACACAAGTAAATAGGTTTGAGGAAAATTTTCAGAAGAGCATATCACAGAACATATTTGGAAAATAGAAGGAAAATGATGTAGAACTAAAAGTTCCTATTATATAAATTACTTTGTATATATAAGTAGCTTTTGCATTCAAGACAAATAACATTATTGGAAAAATGTCTCTCCGTTAGAAGACATTTCCACCTTCCAATTTTCACATTAACAATGACATAATAAAAGTCATAAAAGTCATAGCTTCCTGTAATTCCTCAGGGTTCAACTAGATCAACCAGTGACTTTCAGTAGTCCTTCAACTATGCCAAGTTTACAAAGCCAGTATCTCAGTCTGAAGCATCTATAATTTGGGTTATTTTACTGTATTTAGAACTTTACCAGGAACAAAACAAAAGTGCTTACCTTTGACTCACCAGAAGTGTCCTTCTCAGAATCAAGAGAGGACATACAGCCTATTTCTAATAACTACCCTAAAAAAGAAAGTATACCTGCAACACTTAATGTGGCATTATTATGGCTGAAAATCTTGTGTATTTTTATTGTAAGTACTGATTTACAAGTATTTCTCCTTCCCAAGACTCTGAGTTACAACAAAGCTGGAAAGGTCATGTTCACCTTTGTATCCATAGAATCCAGCATATAATAGATGTTCAGTAAAGGTTTGCTTTGTGAACAAATGATGGCATAAACAGGCAATAAACAGGCCATTTGGACTTGTGCAGTTTAAGATGGTGCAACATTCAAATACATAAGTGCTTTAAGTAATTAGAGGTTAGGTGATGCAAATTTGGTAAGAGCTTAGAACTACAGATACAGACACTCATATTGCCTATAAAGAATTAGAAGTGGAAGCTGTAATTCAAGGTATGTCTTAAAGAGAAAAACACTGAAAGTTGAGGAAACAGAGTGACTTTTGAAGAGCACACACAAAGTTTGGGAGAGGAATGTGATCTAGCAAAGAAGCCAGTGAAGTAGCATTCAGTGAGGTAGAAGCAATTCAAGGACATGCATATATAGAAGCTAAGAAAAAGTAATTTTCAAAAAGTGACCAGTAAAAACAAAAACAAAACACATGACCAGTAAGCGAGGTCAGATAAATAAGAAAGGCCAAGAAAAAAACAGGGAGAGAAGGCTGATGAATCTGGAAAAAAGTTATTAGAGAC
>CAUYLG010071927.1:0-29594 GCA_963573385.1 Cacajao melanocephalus
CTAGGCAGTACTGTTAGAATTGTAGGAATGGTCTGGATTACCCCATTTTTAGTATCGTGCACTCACTTTTCTTTTTTTTTTAGATGAAGTCTCCCTGTGTCACCAGGCTGGAGTGCAATGGCATGGTCTTGGCTCACTGCAACCTCCGCCTCCTGGGTTCAAGCAATTCTCCTGCTTCAGCCTCCAGAGTAGCTGAGACTACAGGCCCATGCCACCACTCCTAGCTAATTTTTTGTATTTTTAGTAGAGATGGGATTTCACCATCTTGGCCAGGATGGTCTCGATCTCCTGACCTCATGATCCACCTCCTTTTTGCACCCACTTTTTCAGTGATGCTGCCAACTGCTGAGAATGACTTTGGCAATGGAGGAACAAAGACACTTGTTTTCAGATGGCTGCCTGACAGTTTTTCAAACCTGGACCATCCCCATCACCCTCTTGGCATGAGGCACACATTGATCAAAGGTTCTGGATTATTTGAAGCAGATCCAATTTCAAATTTCTATTAAAATAAAGCATATTAAGTGTAATAATTTTTGCATGCAGATATGTATCTTCTCTCTTCCCTGTTTACAATTCTTATTTAGGAAATTTAATATATTATTGTATTTCCCAAAACATTTTCCCTAAAGTCTAGTCCTCAGAAATGTTCTGTGAAAAAAAAAATTTGTGGAAAAATCATTTGGGGAGGATATTGGCTACATAATGAATATTACCATGTTAAAGGTTTTGATAAGTCCTATAGAGAAGAAATCAACTTGTTTTCTAGCATTTCCCCAATCTTTTCATCCGGAAATATTTTTCTTTTCCAGTAACATTTATGAACAACCATGGAATGAAGGAACAGGTTTTGTGAAATGCTTATAAGTCTATTTTAATTGGAAGCAAAGAAGGAAATACAATGCAGTTTATGAACAAGAGACAATCTTAAAATTGATACTGATAAATACATTTTACCATAAAATTTACCTAATAAACTTCATAGTGAGGAGGCAGCTCTAGCTTTGATAAATGCTAGCATTAAACTAGTAAAAGCCTGGGCCCCACTGAGGCATGCTTTCTTTGCAAGGGAACAGTCTGTAACCTCAGCTATTTCAGCCAAGTTTGAGGGTATGAAGGGAGATGCATTTGATGGAATAAAACAGTAAACTACGACAAGCAAAAGGGCTTCTGATCAATGAGAGAAAATCTTCCAGGAGACATGCAGACAGACCATCTTCTTCCTACCCACATAACACCCCACAGATTCACTTTAAATATGATAGGAAATTTTATTTTGTTTTGTTCTAAGGTTAGAGCATGTATCCACATTGGAGGAAAACACACATCCCAAATGTATCCCATTTGCTCCATTTGCACCAGAGCAACAGAAAAAGTTTGAGTCAGAGATTAATGCAAATTGACAGAGGTCACACGTGAAGTCAGAAATTACTTGTACTGGAGAATAACGTCCAAACAGGACTGATGACTTTATGGGCACACTGCTCCTAAGAGGTAGACATGGAGCCCCATCCTACAGAGGGATGTTCGCAGGTCTCTTGACTGCTTAATACGACCATAAGTAGTGCTTGCCTTCTGATTTGACCAAGGGGTGCTCTATGGAGAATCAGGTTAACTGATTAGGTTAGCTACCCTCTGTGTGTTGGGCATCAGGCACCTGGCCACCTACACTTTATTAACAGTTCTACAACTGATCCTGAGGCAGTCAGAATTGGGAACCACTGCTCAGTTCTCACCCAGAAGATGTTTAATCCCTCCAGCAATTCACATAAAGAAAGAAGGAAAAGACAAGAGGCCAAAAATAAATAGCCAAAGCCAGGGTCAAGATTCTTGCTTCCGTGGCAGACTCTTCACCTGTCATGTAGGAACTCCCTATGTGACTTGGTAATTGGTTGCAGGCGAGGAGAGATCAGAGCTAGAGAGCTAGAGACTGAAACTGACTTTAAGTGAGACCAGTTTACAGAGTAGGGCTGACCACAGTGACAGTGAGCAGAGAGAAAACAAGAAGGCTTTTACAAGCCCCAAGAAGGCTTTTGTATAATGGTATAATACTATTCCTTGGAGCAAATTCATTGTAACCAAATGCCCAAAGACCAGTTTCTTAATGCCATGACATTAAAAAAAAAAAAAAAAAAAAAAAAAAAAAGCTTTGTTTTGCAGAGTTTTTGTTGCAGCGTTGACCACAGAGTTCCAACTGCATCTTCCCATCAGATAGCCACTAATAGTACTAACGTCTATCGACCCCTCATCACGTGCCAGGCAACATGCTAAACACTGTAGGTTCAGTAGCTCATTTGCTCTTCACTACAACCCATGCAGTGAGTAAAGTTATTCTTCTTATATGCAGAGAAAAGTGAAGGTTGGAGAGGTGAAGTAACTTACTCAAAGTTACACTGCTAGTGAGTAAGCAATGGAGGCAGCATCAAGTTAGATCCTGTCTGACCAAAGTTCCTGCTCTTAACGACTGTGTCTGGCTGCCAGAATAGATGAAGTTTAATTACCTGCTACACTACCCCCGGAGTATGCATCTGTGTTCTGAGCAGAGACCAGGCAGACCTCTGTATCTTTCCTGCTGTGAAACGATGCTAGAGCTAGAGACTCTCCTCATCCCACTGCTTCCTCAAGACAGAATAGTGTTTCCCTATGGGTCAGATATCTTCAGAACTTACACATTTCTCAGATGACCCACCTTTCATGTTTTCTTGGATTTGTAAGCAGGACCCTTACACAACATCACATGAAGGATATGTTTGAGAAACACCAGTTCATCCATGGTGGATCCACGTGTCATCTGCCAGGTGTCATCTGTCCTAGTTTTGTATCTGGCAGTGTTCATACCTACATTGGTGATCAGCCTTGCTGCTCCCTCTTACAGGGTTTGCTCTGTTCTGAATGGTGTGCTCTTGAACCTTCATGTATTGCATGTATCTGACTGAGGAGGGAGCCTATTGTCTGTAGACATTGATCACAGATATGTCTTAGAATATAAGGAATAGTATATTCCTCTCTTCAATTGCCCTTGGCCAAATAATTGCAACAATTTTCAAGAACAGATTGTGAGTTTCATTCCAAATAGGAAAACTACTATTTAATCAGTTTTGCTTAGTACGGCAATTTCCAGGTCTCCACAGATAGGCCATAGTTACAGTGCTTTGCTGATCTGGTTTCCACACACACACACAAAATCTATTAAAAGAAAATTCTTTAGAACAGATGTGTTGACAAGTCCCTGTCCGCAAAGCAGTTAAGCTATTTAACAAAAATGTTAATTCAGTATTTGTTCTATTTGTTGTAACTGTATGAGTTTGCTGAGTCTCAGTGGGGGTGGATGGAGGAAGTAGATTGGGGGTAACAGGGAAAGAAGCATTAGCAGAGCCAGGTGAGGACGAAAGAAAGCAGCAATGGGGTGGAAAAAGAGGGAGTCAACGAGGGAAAGAAAGAGAAGACAGAGTGGGAGAGTTGAAGCCAAAGTTTCAGAGACAGTGCCAGAAAGCAGGAAAAAAATGATTCCATGACTTTCACCATTCTAGGCAATGCTAATCCCAACAGTACTTCCCCTGATGAAGCAATCTTAAATCATATTCCACCTCATACCTTCTCCTCCCCCTCTCTTAGAAAGAGAAAGCACTGGATTTTCAAGCCTGATATCTCTGAATTTTATTTGACACCTCTCTCTTTCTTATACCAGCATTGCATCAACCACCAAGTTCCAACAACTCTTCCAATTTATTGTAGCTCAAATCTGTCCCTTTCTCCCCATTACTGTCATTAGCTCTCCACAGGCTTTTCCAGTCACCCCCTACTGCCCTCAGGCATACCCTCTTTCAATCCATTCTTTGCTCAGCAATCCAGAGAGTATTACCTAAAATGCAAAACATCATCTAATTGCATCTACACACAGTCTTTCTACTCCCACTCTTTATTCTTTCCATCTGCACTCAACACCAACATGATGCTTAAATGCTCCCCCATGGCATTCCAAATAAACTTCCAATTTTTCAAATGGCAGACAAAACCTTTTTATATTCAACTTTCTCTACACTTTTACCTTCATCTTTTCTCCCATCACTCTTACCAGTCTTAATGTATATTCCAGCCAGCATCCTTAGCCCCTGAGTATTTTCTATCTTTACGTTGCACATGCAGAGCCCTCTACATAGATTGGATCCACACCCTCACCAGCTCCTCCTCCTGTCCACTCTTCAAGTCTTTTGCTCTGGTAGTGAAATTGGAAGCAAGACAATTTTAGATCGTTTTAATACAGTTAGTCCAGCTGAATAATTCCCCAGATATATAAAATTTTTAGGTAGATAGATAGATCGATACCACGTACAGAGACATGGCACAGATTGAGCAGACTTTTCCACCTGCTCCATCCCTGAGCTGCCACAATCCTTTGGACTTGCTTCTCTTAGAGCCCTTGTCATTGTCTTTTGTCTTTGACAAGCCAGTCTTTGCATCAACAGAAGGTTTTAATCTCTTCAGGTGCAATAACTGTCAGGATATTCTCAACATCAGCTGAATGCTCCCACACACAATAGCTGTTGCTTCTTAAATGGAAAAAATTCTTGCCCACACCAAAGCTTTCAATATTGAGAACTATTATTTACAAAGAGTGCATGCCAAAGCAAGGAGGGTAGAAAGTAAACTTTCCATACCCTTCAGTAATTGATTTTTACTTAAACACAATTTGAGTTTAACAAAATCATCTAATCCCAAACAAGCAAAGCTGAATGAACTCATCCCTACTAGATAAGCCTTACAAGAACTGCTCAATGGATTTCTGCATTTGAAAGCAAAAAGATGATAATCAACATTAAAATAGGTAAAATGATAAAAGTCACTGGTAAAATAGAAGTACAAAGGAGAAAGTAAAGAATCAAAACTTATCACTACAAAAAACTCACCAAACAATGAATAATAATGACAGAGAAAGAAAGGAACAAAGAATGTATAAAACAACCAGAAAATAGTTAACAAAATGACAGGAGTAAGTCCCCACCTGTCAATGAATGTGCATGTAAACAGATAAAATTTTCCACTTAAAGGGTAGCTTTTAAGATAAATTCCCCACCAGCTGAATGGAAGAAAACATGACACAGCTATATGCTGCCTACAAGGAACTCACATCACCTGTAAAGACACATATACAACTGACCCTTGAACAACACAAAGGTTAAGGGCACCAACCTCCAGGAAGTAAGAAATTCCCATATAATTTTTGACTCTACAAAAACTTAACTACCAATATTCTATTGTTGACTGGAAGCCTTACTGATAATATAAACAGTCAATTAAAACATATTTTATATGTTATATGTATTATATAGTGCAATAAGTAAACTAGATAACAGAAAATTTTATTAAGGAAATCATGAGAGAAGAGAAGATATATTTACTATCCATTAATTGGAAGTGACTCATCATAAACATCTTTATCCTTGCCTTCACATTGAGTAATCTTAACAGGAGGAGGAAGAGGAGAGGTTGGTTTTGTTGTCTCAGAGGTGGCAGAAGCAGAAGTGGTAGAGAGGGTGGAAGGGGAGACAGGAGAGTTACACTCAGTGTAACTTTTGAGAAAAATTTGCATATTAGTGGACTCATGAGGCTCAAATCTGTGTTATTCAACGGTCAACTGTAGACTGAAAGTGGAGGGATGGGAAAATATATTCCACATGAACAGAAACAAAAGCAAGTAAGAGTAGCTATACTTATATCAGATAAAACAAACTTTAAGTCAAAAAGTATAAAAAGAGATAAAGAAGGTTATTATATCATGATAAAGGGCTCCATTTACCAACAGGATATACCAATTACAAACATATATGTACCCAACACCAGAGCACTCAGATATATAAAATGAATATTATTACATCTAAAGGGAGAGATAGGCTGCAATACAATAATAGTTGGGGACCCCACTCTCAGCATTAGACAGATCAACTAGACAGAAAATCAACAAGGAAACATTGGATTTAAACTTCTTTAGACCAAATGGTCCTAAGAGACATTTACAGAACATTTTATCTAACAGCTGCAGAAAATACTTTTTTTTTTTCATCAGCACATGGAACATTCTCTAGGATAGAACACATGTTAGGCCACAAGCCAAGTCTCAACTAATTTAAATGAATTGAAATTATATCAAATGTCTTTTCTGACCACAATGGAATAAAAATAAAAACCAATAATAAGAGGAACTTTTGAAAGTGTACAAATACATGGAAATTAAACAACATGTTCCTGAATGACCAATAAGTCAATAAAGAAATTAGGAAGAAAAATTTTAAAATATCTTGAAACAAATACAAATAGCAACACAACATACCAAAACCTAAGAGACACAGCAAAATCAATAGTAAGAGAGAAGTTCACAGCAATAGACACCTACTTCAAAAATGTAGACAGATTTCAAATAAGCAACCTAATGACGTATCTTAGAAAACTAGAAAAACAAGAACAAACCAAACTCAAAATTAGTGGAATGAAAGAAATAATAAAGATGAGAACAGAAGTAAATAAAACTAGGACTAAAATAATATATAAAACATGAAAATGAAAAGTTAGTTTTTTTGAAAGATAAACAAAATCAACAAACTATTAGCTAGACTAACCAAGAAAAAGAGAGAAAAGACACAAATAAATTATAAATAAAAAAGACGTTACTACTGATACCACAGAAACACAAAGTCTCATTAGAGACTATTATGAACAACTATATGACAACAAATTAGAAACCTAATAAAAATGGGTAAATGCCTGGGCACATGTAACCTACCAGCAATGAACCAAGAAGAAATAGAAAACCTGAATAGACCCATTGTTAGTAATGAGATTGAATTAGTAATAAAAAGTCTTCCATCAAAGAAAAGTCCAGGACCTGATAGCTTCACTGCTAAATTCCACAAAACATTTAAATAATTATTACCAATTCTCTTTGGTAATTATTACCAAGCTCTTCCAGAAAACTGAAGAGAAGGGAATTCCTCCAAACTCATTCTATGATGCCAGCATAACCCTGATACCAAAACCAGACAGCAGCAAAACAAAACAAAAAACACCATAGACAAATATCCCTGATTAACATAGATATAAAAATTCTCAACAAAATACTAGCAAATTGAACCAAGCGACACATTAAAAATATTATTTCTCATGATTAAATGGGATTTAACAGACATTTATAGCACATTTTATGCAAGAATGGTTCAACATATGCAAATAAATAAACATGATACATCAAATCAACAGAATGAAGGGCAAAAATCATACAATCATCTCAATAGACACAGAAAAAGCATTTTACAAAATACAAAAGCCCTCCATGATAAAAACTCTCCACAAACTAGGTATAGAAGAGCCATACCTCAACAAAATTAAGATCATATATCACAATCCCACAGCTACTATTGTACTGAAAATTATACTGAACTAACATTATACTGAAAAGCTTCTACCTTTTCTCCTAAGAACTGGAAGAAGACAAAAATATTCATTCTCACCACTGTTATTCAGTGTAGCTCTGGAATTCCTAGACAGAGCAGTTAGACAAGAGAAAGAAATAAAGGGCATTCACATTGTAAAAGAGAAAGTCAGTTGTCTCTGTTTACAGATGACATGAACTTATATAGAGAAAACCTTAAAAAGTCTACCATAAAACTCCTAGAACTAATAAGCAAATTCAGTAAACTTGCAGAATATAAAATCAATGTACAAAACTCAGTCACGTTTTTATGTACCAACAATGAACTAGCAGAAAAAGAAATCAAGAAAGCAATCCCATTTGTAATAGTTACAAAAAATAATAAAAAATACCTAGGAATAAAGTTAAACAAGAAGATGAATGATATCTACAAAGAAACTATAAAATACTGTTGAAAGAAATTAAAGATGTCACCAAAAAGTGGAAAAACATCTATATTCATAAATTGGAAGAATTAACATTAAGAAAATGATCATACTACCAAAAGCAATCTACAGACTCAGTGCAATCCCTATCAAAACACTAATGACATCCTTGAAGAAATAGAAAAAAACAGTATTAAAATTCACAGGGAGCCACAGATGACCCCAAATAGCCAAGGTAATACTGAGCAAAAATAACAAAACTGGAAGATCACACTACTGAATTTCCAAATATACTACAAAACTATAGTAACCAAAGCAGCATGGTACTGGCATTAAAACAAACAAATAGACCACTGAAACAGAATAGAGAACCCAAAGATAAATTCATGTATTTAAGACGAATTGATTTTTGACTGGACATGGTGGCTCATACATGTAATCTCAGCACACTGGGACACCTAGGCAGGCAGATCACATGAGGTCAGGAGTTCAAGACCAGCCTGGCCAACATGGTGAAACCCTGTCTCTACTAAAAATACAAAAACTAGCCAGGTATAGTGGTGTGTACCTCTAGTCCCAGCTACTTGGGAGGCTGAGGCAGGAGAATCACTTGAACCCAGGAGGCAGAGGTTACAGTGAGCTGAGATCATGCCACTGCACTCCAGCCTGGGCAACAGAGTGAGACTCCATCTCAAAAAAAAGATAAAATAAGTAAATAAATAAAACAGTGATTTTTCAACAAAGGTGTCAAGAACATTTAGTGGGGAAAGGACAGTCTCTTCAACAAATGGTGCTGAGAAAACTGTATATCCATTGGCAGAAAAATGAAAAGAGATCCCTATCTCTCACCATATACAAAAATTAAATCAAAATGGATTAAAGACTTAAATGCAAGATCTGAAACTATAGAACTGCTAGAAGAAAATACTGAGAAAACACTTCAGGACAGTGGTCTGGGCAACATTTGTTGGATAAGACCTCAAAAGCACAACAAACAAAAGTAAAAATAGACAAATGGGTATTGGCTGGGCACAGTGGCTCAGGCCTGTAATCCCAGCACTTTGGGAAGTTTAGGCAAGTGGATCATTTGAGGTCAGTAGTTTGAGACCATCCTGGCCAATATGTTGAAACCCCATCTCTACTACAAGTCAAAAAAAATAGCAGAGCATGGTGGCACACACCTGTAATCACAGATACTTGGGAGGCTGAGGCAGGAGAATTGCTTGAACCTGGGAGGCAGAGGTTACAGTGAGCTGAAATAGCGCCATTGCACTCTAGCCTGGGCAATGGAGCAAGACTCTGTCTCAAAAAAAAAAAAAATAGACAAATCGGATCACGCAAACTAAAATGCTGCACAGCAAAGGAAAGAATATACAGAGTGAGTAAACAGAATGGGAAAAAATATTTGCAAACTATCCAACCAACATGGGATAAACATCCGGATAATATAAGAAACTTAAACAACTCAGTTGCCAAAAGAAAAACAAACAACAACAGAAAAAGAATCTGGTTAAAAAGTAGGGAAAGGATCTGAATAGACGTTCCTCAAAGAAGACATATACATGGTCAACAGGCATATGAAAAAAGTGCTCAACATCACTCATCATCATGGAAAACGCCCCCCCAAAAAAAAAAAACTCACAATGGGATATCATCATCTCACCCCAGTTAAAATGGCTATTATCAAAAAGATTTTAAAAATAACAGATGCTATCAAGGATGTGGGGAAAGAGAAAAGCTAATATACTACTGGTAGGAATGTAAATTAGTAAGAACACTATGGAAAATATTACGGAAGTTCCTCAAAAAACTAAAATAATAAGTCTACCACAAGCTTCAGCTATCCCACTGTTGGATATATATCCAAAAAAAAAAAAAAGAAAAAGAAAAAAAAGAAATCAGGATATTGAGGAGGTATCTGCAGGCTTATGCTTATTGCAGCACTATTCACAATAGCCAAGGTATGGAATCAACCTACTGTCCATCAACAGATCAACAGATAAAGCAAACGTTGTACATATGATGGAATACTATTCAACCATAAAGAATGAAATTGTGCCTTAGCAGCAACATGGAAAAAACTGGAAATCATTATGTTAAGGGAAATTAGCCAGGCACAAGAAGACAAATCTCGTATGTTCTCACTAATATGTGGGAGCCAAAAAGATTGATATCATGGGAGTAAAGAGTAAAATGATGGGTACCAGAGACTGGGAAGAGTAAAGAGGCAATGAAGAGAGGTTAGTTAATGGGTACAAAAATACAATTTGGTGGATCAAGTCCTGCTATTCAATAGCTCAGTTGGGTGAGTTAATGGTATCATTAATAGGTAGTTAATGATAATTGATCATATATTTCAAAATAGCAGAAGAGAAGATTTAAACTGTTCTCAACACAAATAAATGATAAATGTTTGAGGTGATGGATATCCTAATTACCCTGATTTGATTATTACACATTGTGTGCATGTACCAAAATATCACATGTACCCCATAAATATATGCAATGATTTGATTATTACACATTATGTGCGTGTACCAAAATATCACATGTACCCCATAAATATATGCAAGTTATGATGTACGTATCAATAAAAAACCTGAGTAGCCCATCTGATTAACATGAGATTTTTACCTGCAAATATGAGGAAGGATTTTCTAAAACGTTGTATAATATCTGAATAGTTCTCTTTGATGTTATCTGCAGTTTAATCACAGTGTTTATTGATGTTTCCATAAATATATCTGTACTAAAGCACAGTGTATTTTCTGGACCACAGAGCTCTAATTTCATCCACCCCAGAGAATACCCATCATTTTCATCCAATTCCTTAACTTCAGAGGAGGTCTTCCTTCCTCTTCAATGTGACAAATGAACCATTTTCCATCGCTTAAGCTCACAGTAGCTGCTATAGTTGAAGTCCTTTGCACAAGAGAGAACAATTCATTAGGTGCTCAGCAATAGTACATTAAGTACCATGAGGAGAAATTCAGGACCTAGATAAAGACCTGCCATTGAGGAACGTCCATTTTTAGATGCGAATAGTCAGCAACTTTGAAGAAGCTGCTGTTAGTGCTCCCTAATGTTCCAAGTCTATAAACCTCTTTTCTCTGTTTCGTTTTTCTTTCCTTTTTCTACTTTACTGGCCTTAGGCCTGACATTAACACTCCCAGGTACTCAAATTCCCAGAGTAATACCAAGCTTTTCTCTTGCTTCTTCCTTCAATTTCTACTGCTCCCAGGTCCAAGGTCAGAGTCCCAGCACCCCCACCCTACTGGTGAGTAATTCTTCTATAAAATATTTAACTTCTCTGCACTCCAATTTCTACTGATGGAAGTCACATCTGCCTGTTACAGAAATTCAGATCTGAAAAATATCTGGAACAATCTTATAAAAGTTCACTATATCACATGAGATAATGAATATAAAAATATGCTACCACCAAAAAGTGCTACACAAATCTTGTCATGATGACATTTATTTTTAAGTGAAAAGACAAGAAGTAAGCCTATGATGCCACCTGGACCAAAATAGCTGATCTTCATTTACAACCCTGCCCAAATGTACATTCCCAGAGCCAGTCTCAATTTTTAAGAATATATATGTTGGATACATAAGAACAGATATGGTGGGTGGGTGGGACTGGTGCAGAGGTGCTTAAAGATGGGGGAAGGGTAAATTCAGTGACAAAAGACAGGGATTTCCGCATAATCTTTTTGGGAAGCATTGCTCCTATTGGCTATAAGGACTATAGTAAGAACAATGTCGACACTATATAGGTAATATTTACTAAGGGATTTACTATGCACCATGTACTCTTTTAAGAGTTTTATGTGCATTCACTTTCTATACTCCCAACAAAACTATGAGAAAGGAACTGTTATTACTCTCATTTTGCAGAGAGAGAAACTGAGGCACATGAGGTTACATAACTCAGCATCTGAGTCTAAAGCCCACAGTTTTGACCTGCATGCTCTATTGCCCTTCAGTACAGCACTGTGCACTTAAGCACATGGATTATAGCCCCAAACTGCTTGGGTTGAAGTCACTGCACTATTTACAATTACCCTCAGATTAATGAGAGAATAGGTATCAGGTGCATGGTAAGTACACAGTAGATGTTAGCTAGCAACACATTGGTTCAATTTGCTTTTGTTCGCTCCTCAAACAATGAACTGGCTCTTTCGATTGTCCTACAGCAAAGCCATTTTTGAACGCAACATATTTAAAATAAAATGCCAAATGGAAACTCACACAGATGCATAGTGAACCAGCTGAACTGGGATCATTAAATGTGTTAGACTGAGACCCTCCCAGGTTTTACAGTGGAATGGGGCAGCAAGAAACCAGAAACCACTCACTTGCCATTTATGCAATGCTAAGATGGTCCACTGTGAATAGAACTAATTGAATTTTTTGTCCCCAAATCAATCCATACAGGGTAAGGCAGACACAGCCTAAGGTCTGTCTCTCTAAACAGATAAGGTGAACAAGGGAGCAAGGCAATTTGAGATAATTTTAATGTAACTAGTCCAGTTGAATAATTTAAGCTAAAGCTCCCTACTTAGCCTTAATGAAGGTTTTTAAAAATGAAATAATCTGGATAATTGTCCCAGATTTCCATTTTAGTTTGTGTCTATCGACAAAGCTTAAACTTGCAATTGAAAACTTGTTTTTACAAAGGACTGGAATTTAGCTATCTGTTTAGATAGAAGGGGGAATCTTCTGCAACCTATACCTATCGGATCCGGACCATCCTTAGGTAGTCTTCTTTCACAAATCCTCTGTCGGTACTTCCCCTCTAGTCTCTCTTCTGATAGAAAAGATATGATCAATTATTTCATAATAGGATGTGAGTTACGCAGTATGTTTTACCTCCCTGGAGTATTTGCAATTCAGAAAAGAGCCACTATATGAGGAAAAAGCTCAACAGAAAGCACTGAATCATTATCAGAGGCATTTCAACTATCCACAGTAGGCCTATGTCTTTGAGCAGGGAAACTTCCCAGCTTCCTGTCAAATCCACAGGCATCTATTTACACCCTATCCATCAAAAACACTTCAAAATTGTTGGCATTTTAAGAGTCAGTAATAGTCCATCATAATATTATAAAAATCAAAGCAATACAAATCTTCATTAATGGAAAATAACAGACAATATAATTATCTATTCAATATACCAAAAAGCTATGAAATAACAAAAAGCATTTCCCACTAAAAATGTAGATGATTTCTATGCTTTAATACAGGACGGAAGCTAGAGGAGATATTATTTTCAAACATAATGACACATAGGCATTTTAAAAGCCCTGCAGGTAAGTCTGACCATGATATTTGGCAACAGACATGTAATTTTGTTAGACATGAGACAGGGAAGTATAGATAAGCACACTTGTCACACAGCAGAGGCACTAACTCGTTAAATAATACATGTTTTCAGAGGAAGTTAAACAGTCAGAGTATGTGTGAGGTAGCTGTGTCTCTGCATGAACATAACATGTATACATTTGCCCACCAAAAAAAAAAAAAAACACTTCTAACTAAGTTGTAGAGACAAGACACAATGTTTTAAATTTTTGCCAATTTTTTTAATCACTATTCAACACCATGATAATCTTGGCAAAAATTGTTTCAATGTGCCCCGACACGTCTTTGTATAGTAATATCTTAAAGAACAATTGCATTATGTAAAGATTTGACCACTCTTGTCATTAGAACTACTACCTTCAATAGCAAAATTACACTGTGTATGTATTATTGGACATAGCACAATATTATACAGTATTTCAATTCACCCTCTATATGTAAGAATATTCTTTTAATTGTGAAAAAAATACACATAATGTAAAACTTACCATGTTAGCTATTTTAAGTGTACTGGTCAGTATTGTTAAGTATATTCGCATTGTGGTGCAATCAATCTTCCAAACTTTTCATCCCGCAAAACTGAAACTCTGTAACCATTAAACCACAACTCCTCATTTTTCCCTCCCCACAATGCCTGAAAACAAGCACTCTATTTTGTTTCCATGAATCTGATTACTCTAGATACTTCAAACAAGTAGAATTACACAGCATTTTTCTTTTTGTGAAAGGCTTATATCACTTAGCTTAATGTCCTCAAGGTTCATCCATGTTATAGTTTGTGTCAGAATTCCTTCCATTTTCAGGCTTAATAATACTCGGTTGTATGTATATGCCACATTTTGTTTATTCTTTTGTCTGTCAAGGAAATACTTGAGTTGCTTCCATTTTTTGGCTATTGTGAATAATGCTGCTGCTATGAACATGGATGTACAAATATCTCTTTGAGACCCTGGTCTTAATTCTTATGGGTATATACTCCAAGGTGAAATTGCTGGATCATATGGTAATTCTATTTTTAATATTTGAGGAACTGCCATCCTTTTTTCATAGCAGCTGCATCATTTTATGTTCCCACCAACAGTGCACCAGGGTTCCAATTTGTCCACATCCTCACCCATACTTGTAATTTTCTATTAACAAGTGTTGATAGTAGCCCTCTTGATGGATATGAAGTAGAATAATTTTTAAAACATAATTTTCTAAAGTCAAAGTCAAGGATTATTCTCTCATTGAACTCAGTGCTGTGTTTTGTTGTTTAAGAAAGTATTTGGGCTGGGCGCAGTGGCTCACACCTGTAATCCCAGCACTTTGGGAGGCCGAGGTGAGCAGGTCACCTGAGGATAGCAGTTCAAGACTAGTCTGGTCAACATGGTAAAACGCTGTCTCTACTAAAAATACAAAAATTACCCGGGCATGGTGGTGTACACCTGTAATCCCATCTACTTGAGAGGCTGAGGCAGGAGAATCACTTGAACCCAGGTGGCAGAGGTTGCAGTGAGCCGAGATCATGCCATTGCAATCCAGCCTGGACAACAAGAGCAAAACTTCGTCCCAAAAAAAAAGTATTTGGAAGCAGACATACATGGATTTTAATTGCAACTCCACTATGTTCTAGTTTCTTCTTCTCCAGTGATATAGAAATATGTATATCTTCCTTAAAAGATTATTCTAAATACTGAGTTAATGTAAATAAAACACTTAGCATGGCAGCTAGCATACTGTAAGTGCTCAAAAATGGTAGTTGCACTGACATTGAAATAAGAAGATTTAGGATACCTACACATAAGAAACTTATCTTGTTGGGAAGAGACCACTAACTTACATGGGACATCTAAATAATGAAAGTGAACTCTGGGGTATTCAGAATGTGTTGGCGACATTCCATAAAGACAGAAATCAACCTGCAGAGTTCCAAGCATTTAATGTTCATGAAACTCTTGGAGAGTATGAAGGAAAAAGAGCTTCCTCCATCCCCTCTCCTTCATCTCCATGATTTTTTACCTCTAGGTTCACTCCTACATTCAAGAGAGATCCAAGATGATTTTGTCATTCATTCATTGTACCTCCATATAAAGAGTCAAACAGGGAATGAGTGGGTGGCAACTCCAGTTGGTAGGACCTGCAGACACAGATATGGCATTAAGGAAGGAAACTTGGGCTGATGGAGAAGTTTTAAAGAGTTAGGCAGAAGGCAATAAGTAAAAGTCTAGGAGAAGAAGTGCTTAGGTCTGCTATCAAATATCAGGTCTTCAGCCACAAGAGTTAGGAGACCAGGGATAAGACTCTAGAAATTATATATATTCTACAGCAACTGCTATATCAGGCAAATTATCAAGGTAGGCCCAGAGCTATGGTTTGAATGCCTTCTCCAAAAATATTGACATTTAATCGTCAATGTAACAGTATTAAGAAGTGAGATAATTAAGTAGGTAATGAGGGCTCTGCCCTCATGAATACACCAATGCCATTATCTCTGGAGTAGTTAGTTATTGAGAGAGTGTATTCCTGATAAAAAGGATGAGTTCAGTGCTGTTTCCTCTCTCTGTCCTTCATGCTCACTTGCCTTTCCATCATGTTATGGTGCAACACAGAATCCCTCGCAAGATGCCAGCATCATGCTCTTAGGCTTCCCAGCCTCCAGAACTGTAAGCCAAATACATTTCTATTTATTATAAAATCACCCAGTCTGTGGAATTTTATTATAGAAACAGAAAACAGACTATGACAGAAAACTGGTACAAGAGAGGGGTTGCTGCTATAAGAAATATCTAAAATTGTAGAAGTGGGTTTGGAACTAGTTAATGGCTAGAGACTGGAAGAATTTGGAGGTGAAGGCTAGAAAAAGTCTTGACTGCCATGAGTGGTGCATTAAGGGCCATTCTGGTTAAGGGATTGGAAGAGAAACACTGTAGGGAAAGTCTGAAACTTCTTAGCAATTACTTACATGATCATAATCAGAATGTTACTAGAAATTTAGAAGAATATAGAAGGTGGCTGGGCGCAGTGGCTCATGCCTGTAATCCCAACACTGTGGGAGGCCAAGATGGGCAGATCACCCAAGGTCGGGAGTTTGAAACCAGCCTGACCAACATGGAAAAACCCCATCTCTACTAAAAATACAAAAAAAGTTAGCAGGGCGTGGTGGCGCGTGCCTGTAATCCCAGCTACTCGGGAGGCTGAGGCAGGAGAATCGCTTGAACCCTGGAGGCAGAGGTTGTGGTGAGCCAAGATTGCGCCATTGCACTCCAGCCTGGGCAACAAGAGTGAAACTCTGTCTCAAAAAGAAAAAAAAAAAGAAAAGGAAAATATAGAAGGCAAAGTTCATTTGATCGGGTCTAAGATGGAAATAAGGAACAAGGTACTGGAATAAGGGCCATCCTTGTAACACAGTTGCATTAACTTAACAGATCTGTATATGTGTCCTTCAGCTTTAGGGACTGCAGAACTTAAGAGTGATAAACTAGGATAGCTGGTGGAAGAAATATCTAAGAAACAAAGCATTCAGTCTGCTGCATGGTTACTTTTAACCACATACAATGAGATGCGAGAGCACAGAGATGCCCTAAAGACAGAACTTATGATTAAAAGAGAAGCAGAATTGAAAAATTTGGAAAATTTCATCCTGGCCATGTAAAGAGTGAAAAAATATGTTCAGGAGAGAATACCAAGGGCTCAGCCAAGTGACAGTTTGCTAAACAGATTAACAGAATAGAAGGGATTCAGATGTTTTTCATTAAAACAATGGGAGAAAGATTCTGAAAGCATTTTAGAGATCTTCAAGGCTGCCCAGGACTGCCTCTGCTCCCTGCATTCTGATATAGCGCCCCTCAGCTACCCCAGCCATAGCTGAAACAGACTCAGGTGAAGCTCAGCCCACCGCTCCAGCAGAAGTAAGTGGCAAGGCTTGGTAGCATCCACATGGTATGAAGTCTGTAGGCTCACAGAATGTGAGAACTGTGGAGACATGCCTACCTTTATCTAGATTTCAAAGGATGTCACACAGCACCAGGGAGCCCTGGTAGAGGCTTGTCACAGGAGCGGAGCCATCTCAGAGACTCCCCACTAGGGCAATGACTAATGGAGCTGTAGGAGAGAGATCACCTCAGAGACCCCAGAACTCTAGGGCCAGCAACATGCAACAGTAGCCTCAAAATAGGCACAGGATTCCAACCCATGACAGCTACTGGGTAGACTAAGCCCAGCAAGGCATAAGGGACACAGCTGCCTGAGGCCTTGGAAGCTCCTCCCTCACACTGATGTGTCCAAGATGTGAAACAGACCCAGCCAAGAATATTATCCAACTTTAAGAGTTAATGATGTTATTCTGTTGGATTTGGGACTTACTTGGGACCAGTTGCCCCTTTTTTCTTCCCTATTTCTCACTCTTGGCATGGCAATGTCTATCCTATTCCTGTCCCATCATTGTACTTTAGAAGTAGATAATTTTAGTGATTTCACAGGCTTACAGCTGGATGTATTTGATTCAGGATAAATCCTGCCTTCACTCTCACTCATATCGAATCTAGATAACTCTGGAATTTGGACTTTTGAGTTGATGCTGTAACAAATTAAGACTTTGGGAGCTGCTAGAATAAAATGAATGTACTTTGTAAGTGAGAAGGATATGAATATTGGGGGTCTAGGGGCAGAATACTATGGTTTGAATGTCCCCTCCAAAACTGATGCTGAATTTTAATTGCCATTGTAATAGTATTAAGAGATGAGACCTTTAAGATGTTATTATGTCATGACTGCTCTGCCCTCATGAATGGATAATGCTGTTATCATCTAACTGGTTAATTATTGTGGGAGCAGATCCCAATGTAAAGGTTGAGCTTGGCCTGATTTCTTCTCCCTGTCTTATATGCTCACTTGCCCTTCCACCATGTTATGATGCAGCACAAAGTCTCTCAAAGATGCCAATGACATGCCCTTGGACATCCCAGGCTTAAGAATCATAAGTCAAAATACTTCTGTCCGTTATAAATTATCCAGTCTGTAGTATTAAGTTATAGCAGCAGAAAATGAACTAAGACACGCAGAAAAAGAAGGATATCATTACTGGGATTGAGTACTGAAGCAAAACAACAGCCTGACCATTAGCCCTCCACAGAATATAAGAGGTGAACTGGCAAGCAGAGCCTTTGGCTCTCTGGATTGTTCCTCTAAAAAACAAAAATAACCCTAACAAAAAGCAGGCTCAAAACAGCAGACAATGCAGTGGCTCCATCCAAAAGAACCAAAGGTGCTATGGAGTCAAGGAATCAGAGTGCCTCAAGAACCGTGCCCTCTGCTAAAATTGGAAATGACCTGGAACATAGACTGTAGTGTGAACTTACAGTCTAAACAATAAATATTTGTTGAATCAATAATTTGTGGCTACAAATCCTTTCTAGCATGATGTTTATCCCCTCCCACCACAATCAGGCTATTCATTTATGTCTTCCACCATCATTCATTGAATACCTTCTGCATACTAGTCCCTGCTGTAAGTGCTGTGAATACAGAAATGAATAAGCCACAGTCCTGTATAGCTCTCAAAATGCTCCTGATCTAATGGGCAGTAAAAATCTCTTGACAACCAGAATTCTTTATATCAGACACTATTCTCCAGGGATTATTTCGGCTTTTTACCAATGTTACATCATGAAACTAGAAAATGAGGGGAACATAATTCATATCCCCATGATTTCATATCCGTGATTTCATATCCATATGAATTCACACATTCTACCTCTGCACAGGGTAGAAAGGAAAAATGGGAATTGCTTCATTAGTTTTCAGAACGTTCTACAACCACTTACGCTTTGATCAAATAGATGGACTGGTTCCTCTACTTACTAGCCATGAAACATAAGACAAGAATTATAAATCTCTGTGCTTCACTTTTCTCATCTTTAAAACAGAAATGCTAATGGTACCTACCTCAAAGGTAATATTATATATGGAACAAAATAATCACTCCATAAAAGTTGATATTTTATAAATTTATATTGCTTATAGCTTCATACTACAGTTATTGAAATTCTGGGCAGTGAGAGTAACTTGGCCACAGTGGTTACTTTAACCAATGGTGAAGATGAAAATAATACTCAAAATTTCTCTCTCCAAAATTCCTTCTAGCATATGTTCCTGATTCTTCTCACCACAAATCTGAAATATCAGAAGCCTTTCTTCAATATTACAAAGAAAAAAAAACTGCATATCACAGTAATATGCCACAGCTTAAAAATACATATCTCAATAATGTACCATAATATTAAATAAAATAATTATGCAGTATACTTTAAAATAAAATATGGAATGGAGGAAGGGAGGGAAAGAAGATATTGCAGTTATATTTGAGGTTAAAATATGTTGTATTCGGTACTTGGAAACTTTGTCTGAGATCTTTGACATGTGTAATTATCTATTATTTATTCAATAAATATTTACCGAGTACCTACTATGTCCTAGGCACTATTCTAGGTGCTGGAGATTCTAGAATGAACAAAGATAAAATTCTGACCTCATGCAATGTACAATAAATTGATAGAAATGGGCAATAATCAAATGATCTTGTAATATAATTCGGTCAATGACAGGTGTTATAAAGAAAAATGAAGCAAATTAAAGTGGCATATAAGGGGAGTACTTTAGATAGGGTGACCCCCCTAAGAAGGTGGTGTTTAAGACCAAAATGAAAGGGGAAGCATGATATGCAATTATCTGGGGAAATCCAACCAAAGAAACAGAAAATGTAGAGGTTCTAAGGGAAGAATGAGCCTAGTGTATCCAAAGAATAACAAGAATACCAGTTTGGAAACTACAGAAAAAAATGACAAGAGATAAAAATCATAAAGGTAGGTAGAGGCTAGATCACCTAGACTATCAAAGGGGATTGGAATTTGTTATAAGTATGATAGAAAGTCAGTGGCTACTTCTTAACAGATCTGTGACATGGTCTGACTTGTTAAAAGCTCATCTTGAATGCTGTGTGGAAAATAAACTAGAAAGAGACTAGATTGGAAACTGAAGGTTATTGAATTCATCTAGATAAGTAATGATGTTAGGAGGACTGGGTTGGCATAGTAGAAGCAGCAGTAGCAAGAGAAATGATAGTGGCAGTGGTACTAATTAGAATTGGTAGGTTTCAGGCTATATTCTAAAGGTGAAGCTGGTAGGCTTACTGATGAATTGGCTATTGAAAGTGAGAAAAAGAGAAATCAAGAATGACTTCTATGTTTTAGCTTGGTCAGCTGGTAGAATGGCAGATCTTTTTAGTGAAATGGAAAGTACTTGGAGAAGAAGGGGGTTAATCAGGAGTTATACTTGAGACATATTGAATTTGAGATGCCTATTAGAAATCTAGGTGATGTTGAGCAGGCAGTTATACAAAAGTCTGGAGAAGAGGCCCGAACTGGAGTTGTAAGTTTGGAAGGCATCACCTCTTATATAGAATAGGGGAAACTCATTCAGTAGTTAGCACAAAATAAAGAAAACTGGAGCATTCCAGCATTTCAAGATCTATAAAAGAAGAAGACCCAGCCAAAAGACTGAGATCAACCAGCATGGTAGCCACCTCCAGAAGAAAACAAATGAGCAAAGGGTATGAGAATACAGTTCATAAAAAATGAAATACAAACGGCTCTTGGAAATGAAAAGATATTCAACCTTCCTCATGATAAGAGAAAACAAAATTTAAAATTCATTAGGATACTATTGTTCACCCATCAGATTAACAAAGACCACAAGTTTAATAACACACTATATTGGTGAGGCTATATGGAACAGTCTCAGATATTGTGGTGAGGAGATGGTATATAAATTGGCACATTCTCTTTCAAGAACAACTTTACAATATCAAAATTTCTGGTGTAAATACACTCTTTGACTAGGTAATTCTGCTTCTTGAAATTCATCCTATATTATATTTAGAAATATGCAAAATGACAAACAAACTAGGATATAGATCCCAAAATTAAATTCAATAGCAAAAGATTAAAAACAATTTGAATATATATTATCAGATAGCTATTTAAACAAATTACACTTCATCATGAAAATGAAATACTATTCAGTTAAAAACAATGAGGTAACTCTATAGGTACAATATGGAAGGCTCCTGAAGATATATGACTGAATGAAACAAGTCAAAGTTTGTATCTTTAGTATATTAGTATCTTTAGCATGTTACCTATCTCTTATACAAGAAAACAAAAGAATAAAGAAACATATATCCTTGGATATGCCTAGACTATCTCAAAGGATACACAATAATCTAGTTACAAGGTTACATCTGGGCATAAAGAACTGTGTGGGATGGAAGAGAAACTTATTTTCAGTTCATATCCTTTCGTACCTTTGGAATGTTATAGCATATACATTTATTACCTATTCAAAAAGTATTTTTGAAAATTTAAAGAAAGAAAGCTCCAAGAGGTCAACTAAAACAAGGATTGAAAATTAACCATTGTTAAGGCAAGATGGAGGTTCTTGGTGGCCTTGATAAGAGTAAGTTCACTGGAGTGACAGGCATGAAAACGTGATTGGATATTCAGGAGAGAATGGGAAGTAAGTGGCGATGGTGAATGTAGAGCTCTACACAGGAAAGAATACTGGACTTTATTTAAACTTCTGATTCAGCCATTTCGTATCCTTTCAACCTGGATAATTCACTTAATTTCTGCGAGTGCCAGTTACATCACAAGTAAGATGAGAAAGCCACGTTTGCCCTCCCTACTGCAGAGCATCTTTGCTGAGCTCAAATGAGAGAGTGTCTTTTTTAATTGGTAAGCTAAAAACTCTGATAGGACATACCATTATTGTTATTAGTACAGAAGCACCCTGGCATTACAGGAAAAAAAATCTCAAAACAAGCATTTTGGAGAATTTGAGATTTTGTTTTTGCTGTACTGGTCCATTTTTATAATGTAACCTATATTCTATTCTAGATGTCTCTATACAGTTGCTTTCTTAAATGCCTCTTTTTTCCCAAAAGGAAATATACTTTATTTCTGATTTTTAACTCACTGGTTTTTAAACCATAGCTTTAGCAAAAAGCTTTAAAAAAAAAAACTATTGGTTATCTTTTCCTTAACAATATTGCGATAATAAAGAAATACATAAAGTAACAAAAAATTTAATATGATAACAGTCTCATTTCTCAGAAATAACCACTATTAACCAGTACGTTTTAAAAATCTTTCCAGACAGTTCTCTATTATAGTCAGCAATGCAATCAATGCCCTTGTATGCATTTACTTTGGATTTAAACAAAAATAAGTTGACCTCTCCTGAGAGTTCTTAATCCAAAACTGAGATTTAGCCACAGTGTCCCACCTCAAACATCCATTTCTCATCCAGATTTGACTTACAATAGGAAAAATCAAGAGCTTTTTTTTTTTTTTCTGGTGTGAAAAGAGTCCATGTAAAAGTGTGAATAGAAACAACCACTTTTGATATTAGTTGCTTCCTAAATGTTAAGTTTCTGGTTGAGCAGAAGTTGTTGTAGCTAATTCTACCCTGCCAAATAATTCTTATCTCATTAGAAACTGTGGTAATAACGTGGATGGATGCCTTGCAGAATAAAGAATGCAGAACTCCCTCTGCTACTAACTTCTTTGACCAAGATAATTAGGAATTACCTAATTTAGCTCTGAACATTCAATAGTGAATAATATATTCTCATTTGAAAGAAAGATTTTAAGACATAATAAATATTCTTTTTAATCAAATTAATCTTTGTTTGCATAAGCAGACCCATCTCAAGGGCAGGCCCAAGAACAGAACTTGCTCATACATTATACAATACACCTCTGTCTACAACTGTGAATTTGCAAGTTGCAGAAACTTAGCATGCATTGCAGGGATGAGTACACTTCTTACTTTTTAACTGTAATGTCAATACTTGCAACATCACCAAATCAATGGGAAAATAGCCAAATTTGGTCATATGAAAAAGCACTTTTTAATTTGTTGTTGGCCACTCATCTCTCATAACAAAATACCACCTACTATGTGAGTTAAACAACAGAAACATGTTCTCTCATGGCTATGGAGGCTAGAAGTCTAAGATCAGGCTGCCAGCATGGTCAATTTTTGGCAATGGGTCTCTTCCTGATTCACAGATTGCCGCCTTCTTGCTGTGTCCTCATGTAGTGGAGAGAGGGCCAGAAAGTTTTCTGGAATCTCTTCTTATAAGGGGCTGTAGTCCTATCATGAGGGCCCTATTCTCATGATCTCATCTAACCTTAATTACTTTTGTAGGAGTCCTATCTCCAAATACCATCACACTGAGAATTTGGGACTTTGACATCTGAGTTTTGGGGAAACACAAACATTCACTCCATACCATTAGTCCTTTCTACCATGATTTTATAATTAAAAGAACTATAAAAAGAATGAAAAGTAGTGAAAAATGTCCTGGATTAGAAGTCAAGAGATTTGAGTTGTATTACAACTCCCTGTGTCCTTGAGCTAGACATTAAATATTTCTCAGTTTCTTTCATTTGTTAAAATGAAACAGGTACACTAGAGACTCACCACCAAAGCTAATATTGCATTTATTCAAAGCAAAAGAAATGTTATAGAATGTAATTTTTCTAACACTGGCTAAAATTAATTTCTCTCCAGCTGTGAAAAGGCAATTGAATTATAGTCTTTTCTCTTTCAACAATTATCTTTTCCAAACAAAAATCTAGTTTTGTTGCTAGAAATAAATTCCAATATCTATGGGAGAGCCAGGTTAACATTGCAAAACCATGTGTAACGTATATCACATGACTGATGAAGAATTAACAAAGAGACATTGGGAATAATCCACTGGAGAAAAAGTTTAAATTATTTCAAATTTCTTATTAATTTTCTTTCATCATCTCACCTTCATCTCTGAATTCATTCCTTCATACAGGACCAGATTTAACACAGTTAGTTATTATAGCCTTTCCACTTTCATAGTGACACATAATTGCCTAAGCTTCATTTTATGAGGATGACACGTAGGTTACATGACTGTCACAAGATACTTTTAGATACCATGATATTTAGATAGTGTTTGGAAATTTTTTTATTCAAGGGATTCAGACACCTCACAAAGTCTAAGAATAAAAACAAAAACTGGAAAGTTACTCAATAAGTATTTATTGAGAGTTTAATAGTGGCTTGTAACTCAATGCTTAAATTTTTTAAATTAAAGGTGGACACAAAAGATACTCCATGGTGACACTAGGAAACCATAGAAATGATTTCTACACAACAAGGAACTGTTTTTTAGGTGGAATCCAATCAGTGGGTGCTTCCTCATATCAAAAAGCCACAGAAATACTTTTAATGACTTTCAACCTCTCAATATAGAACAGAGCAAAACCCTCTCAGAGATACCATGCTGCAGTAATGCTTGCAAAGTACAACTTAACAAATATTTGATAAAATCTAATGTCAGGATATATTCTTGTTGTGACATAAGGAGAAAACCAGTCAGCTGTTTCCAGAGTGGTTAAATGATAGATCACATCCTGACCAGAATCATCACAGTCTAGACTAGACCAAGAAGGTTTACAAACTCAGTTTCATCAGTGTCACTCCCAGAAGTTTGATCCTTCTGGAAGAAATAACAAGAAAAGTAAAATAATGAATTATAATAATAGCTAACCTTTATGAGGCTAACATTATGCACCAGGCTCTGTCTCCAAGTTCCTTATAATAACATCTGGTATTCAATCTATGGGTCCAGGTTTGCTGCAAAGGAGGTTGAGAAGTCCTGTAAGCCAGCAGTCCCCAGCCTTTTTGGCACCAGGGACTGGTTTCATGAAAGACAGGTTTTCCACGGACCAAGGGGTGAGAGAATGGTTTTGGAATAATTCAAGTGCATTACCTTTGTTGTGCATTTTATTTCTATTATTATTACATTGTAATATATAATGAAATAATTATACAACTCACCATAATGTACACTCAATGGGAACCCTGAGCTTGTTTTCCTGCAATGAAACAGTCCCATCTGGGTACGATGGATGACAGTGACAGATCATCAGACATTAGATTCTCATAAGAAGTGCACAACCTAGAACCCTTCTAATAGGGTTCATCCTTCCATGAGAATCTAATGCCACCACTGCTGATCTGGCAGGAGGTGGAGCCCAGGGAGTAATGCAAGTGATGGGAGCAACTGTTTAAATACAGATGAAGCTTTGTTTGCTCACCCACTGCTCACCTCATACTGTGTTGCCCAGTTAGTTCCTAACCATCTGTGGCCCAGGAGTTGGGGACCCCTGGTGTAACCTATTTAAATCAATCTCTCAGAGATCAGAGAATTTATCTCTTCAAGTGATCAGGTCACTAGTGACATCAAATATAGTCTCTTCCTCCTGTTGAGTGGGCATGAATAAACACTGAAAAATACTCTCACCAACTTTTTCTTTCCTAAACTCCATAAGGACCATTTGTCACTAACAGGCTTCCATTTCCAAGATTACAGTTTCTTTTACATTAGTTATATTTTGTGGTGCTTGTTTCCCAGCACTTCTGTCCCTTCAGTAAACTCTCTTCTCCAAATCAGACTGTAGGATGGGTTATTTCTAGGAAAAGCTCCTCCAAATAAACTGATTCCACCCACTATGTATTCATTCTGATGTCTTGTTCCTGCAATTTGAAGCACTTTTGGAACCTGAAGCTCACAATTTATAATTGCTTCAACTTTCTGAATGTAAGGAGGGGCAGGGATTGCCAAACAAAAAGCAAGAGAAAGATTTTGCGACCATTATCATTCTTAACTAGCAAAGGAGAATTAGTCATCCATGTTCTCATTCACAAAACACTATCTGTAAGAAAGCTATGTGCTTACAAGCTACATGAGGACAGAGTATGGGGGAATAAGCACAAGTTTGGGCCAAATTATTACATATAAGTTCTTTAATGATAGAAATTACTTCTTAATTATTTTTGTATCTTTAAATTGCCTAGCACAGTGAACTGCACACTCTAGACACTGAATAAATATCTGGTGAATAAATGAATAAATAAATGCTTTCTTAGCAAACTATAGATTGGTAAAAGGGAGAAAAATTAAAATTCAAATGTGAATAATTCATATATTTTAAGTTTGGATTAAAGTATCTCATGAAGAATGAGGATAATGGCTAAATTTGAGCAGAACGTTGGATTTTTGTGGAGATTTAATTATCTATTATTTAACATGACCAATGCAATAAATATCTTTCATAATAATATCTGATCATTTAATCTGACAACTCAGGCTGTTATCAGGTGTAGCCTCCAAAAAGATACGTCCAAGCCCAAATCCCTAAGACCTGTGAATGTTGCCTTATTTGGAAAAGGGGACTTTGTAAACATAATTAAGGAAAAGTTCTTAACTAAAGATTATCCTAGATGGCCTGGGTGGGCCCTGAATTCAATGACAAGTACCCTAAGAGACAGAAGAGCAGGATGCAACATGACCAGGGAGGCAGAGATTGGAGAGATGCCACCGAGAAATGCAATGAATGCTAACAAGCAGCCACCAGATGCTGAAAGAGACACAGCATGGATTCCCCCCTAGAACCTCCAGAGGACACAGAGCCTTGCTGATACGTTGACTTTGGACTTCTGGCATGCAGAACTGTGAGAGAATAGATTTTTGTCATTTTAAGCCACCCAGTTTCTGGAAATTTCTTACGGCATGCCTAAAAATCTAATATAAATGATGACCGCTTCCTTCCCCTGAAATCAACCTTGAGTTGCAGCTTTTGTTCATCAACAATCCATCCAACAGTACTGCTTTTAAAATATATCCAGCATCCAACCCCTTCTCACCACTTCCGCTGTGCCCACTGATCCTAACCACCATCCTGGATTAGCCTTTTAAAGAGTCTCCTTAATCCTGCCCATCCCAACTACAGTCTATTCTCAACACCTAGACTGCAACATTTAAACATCAGTCTTACCATGTGAAAACACTGCAAGCCCCCCGCCCCTTCTGGAATTACTTCTAGAATAAAAGCAAAAATCCCCACATTGGCCTACACAGCCCCCTGTCACCTACCGACCTTATTTCCTACTACTTTCTCTAATGTCCCATGCGTTAAATGTATGATTTGTTAATGACTTTGGATATTTGGGAAGCATAAAATAATGTTCAACATTTTCTGAAGTAGTACATCATGCCTTGCCCAATAATTAATTATTTTAAATTTGTGACTTAAGTAAAATAGTCTTTGCTTTATGATCAGGGAGACAATTGTGTATCTCCTCTTTATTTCTAAAGTTACAGACTACTCTCAGAAGCACAAATAGTGATTAGTTAATGAATAATGTAAGAGAGTAGTGAGAATGACATAGAAATTTAGCTTCAAAAATGAGCAAATCTATCAAAGTAAAAGCTATTTCTCTACTGTGGTCAGGATGGTAGCAGGTATATTATCACTACAGGAAGCAAATTTGACTGTCAAGTTGATGAGGAATAATTACAATTGTCAGGGAGAGAAATGATGAGATTGTGAGAAACTGAGCATTCCAAAATTCTCATTAAAGTGTTAACTTCATGCTATAGTCCCCAAATTCATTTTAATGCTGTAAGATCCAACTCACTTTTCCAGAAGTTATTGTTGCCAGTTTTCATCCTGCCAATTGTGAGATGTTCCAATGTGATTTTTGTGTTTGTTTGTTTTATTTGTTTGAGAATTCATTATCACATTGTCAGATTTCTAGGTCATTGCTTGGAGAGGCAATTCTAGTAGTGTTTTAAATCACCCATGTGATAAACCTTTTCTTTGGAAAGATCTCTCCCCCAATCATCCAAAATAATTTCATAATCTCTCTTGGTTTGAAAGTTTATAGATTTGAGGCCCACATAATTCTTTCCTTGGCTAAGATAATAAGCTAAAAAGAACTTTCCTAAACTATATTGAAAACAAAATTGTGACACTCTATTAAGTATCAGTTTCAACAAATAATTTTTCAAAAATTTCGAGCAGATCGAATACTTCTACAAGTTAGGCATTGTAGGTCCCCTTCTAATTTGTTAAGTACATGGCTTGTGGAACTCCTAAGAGTGCAGCACTTGCTTTGAAGTCAGTATTTTTGAAGGCTCTAGAGACAGTGGGCTCAGAAAATCACCTCCGGCCTCTATACAGAAGACAGACCTGCTGTAATTTGTACAACAGCCCACAGCATTATCAGTGCACCCTGTAATTTTGCCAGATCTTATAAACTAAGCAGGCGTGGCCCTAGTCATTACAGAGATGGGAAGCCTCCAGGGTAAACCCAATTGCTGCAGAAACTATCATTAAAACTATTATTGAACATCTATCTGGTGCCAAAAATACATCCAACTCATTGTAGTCATTTGGATCTGCAGCAAGATGATGCTTCTGCACTTCACAAGAAACAATGAATGCCTTGGCAATTTTAACCTAGGGAAATGCTGAAATGAAAAAGCACTTGTCCCAAAAGGCACTCAGGCAACATCATCCTGCCCCTACAACCCCATACTGGATCACTGCCAGTTCCAGCATCCTTTATCATTCCTTCATGTAGCCAAGATTCTGAAGGGAGGCCCAGATACAATTTGATCATATTTGGACAATTTTATCACTAAAATACTTCTCAGTCCATCTCCTCTTTCTTCACGCCAAATACCATTGCCTTAGTCCAGTCCTTCACACTTTTGACCTGGACTAACACAAGAGCTTCCTAACTGGTTCTCTTAATTCCTGTCTACCTTCCTCCCCAACCCCAGATCTATCTCCTTACATACATCCTCCACACTGCAGACAGAGTGATCTGCCTGAAACACAAATCTGATCATTTCACTCCCAAGTTTTGAATGGTTGTGAATTCACTCATTGATTCATTCATTTAATTCATTCAGTAAATACCCAGTACTCAGCACCAGGAATACAACAGTAAACAAAACAGACACATCTCTACCTTCTTGAAGCTTGCATTCCTGTGGGCAAGATGGGAAATGAGCAAACAGATATAAAAATATGCATACATATGGAGGGAGAGAGAATAAGTGATAGGGTGGGGAATTTTTTAGAAGGAGTAGTCAAGACAGTCCTTTATGATCACAAAGGGATGAGGGGAGAGAGTCAGCCATGAGGCAGGGCGAGGGAGTGTTGGGCAAATTCAAGTGAGGCCTTGCCTTTCAGGCCTTGGTAAGAATGCGGATTTTATTCTAGATGGGATGAAGCCATAGGGGGTTTGAGCACTGGTGAATGACATTTTTTTTTATTGTACTTTAGGTTCTGGGGTACATGTGCAGATTATGCAGGATTGTTGCATAGGTACACAGAGGGCAATGTGGTTTGCTGCCTCCATCCCCCTGTCACTCCATATTATCCCTCCTCAACCTCCCCATCCCCCCACCATCCCTCCCTTGGCCTCCACAACAGATGCTC